>JAWQFL010000016.1:904281-934876 GCA_033442365.1 Creolimax fragrantissima | reverse complement strand
TGTGTGTGTGTGCGTGTGTGTGTGTATGTATGTATGTGTATGTGTATGTGTGTGTGTGTGTGTGTGTGTGTGTGTGTGTGTGTGTGTATTTGTCGTTGTACGGGTGCAACCGTTGTACGGGTGCAACTGTCTACACGAAAACGTTTGATGCACGTTCAAAGCAGTCTTTATATAAGTATATATCGTATTTCACACATACACATGCGTATATCGAGGCAGGCATACCCAGGCATATACACCACTTATGCATGCAGAGTATATGTAATCAAATTTGTAGGAAACGAGTTGGCAAACAGATACAACGAATAAACATTATTCAGTTCCTCAATCCAGAAATGACTTCTTAAAGGAATATTCTTCGTATCTGGCTGCCACCTCAGAACTTCAGGTGTGTACATACGTGTTATACTGGGTATATGTTTTTTTATGAATGGTAGCATTCGACACATAAGGAGATATGTACACATACAATGCAAATATCTAAGTTATGACAATGACGTATTCTTTTTTGTTTGTGTATCTCTTTTTATGTAGATATACGTGCTCATAAAATTGTGTCCTTGGTTGCTGGTGCTTTTGTACGTTTGCACAAATGTATGGATTTTATGTGATGTATACACTCTCCCAACCAAGTGTATATATGTGCACACTTCCCAGACGTAGTGTGCATACACTAACTCTGTCTTCTGTGTGTTGATTCATAGTTGATGATTTGTACGCAAGTATGTGTATTTGTGCCTGATAGTATAGAAATTCCAGCGCAATACGTTAAAGTTTTCAACAATACCGGTTTCACAGACGATTGGTGACATTCAAACTTCCAAGTCGGGTGAACTACAGCTGGTCATGATGAAAATTGTTTCTTCGGGACTATTTCAAGTGGAGGTGACCATCAAAGTACGTACACACGTACTTCTGTTTATGTATTCGTGTTTTGTATTCGTGAGCGCATACGATATACATTGCTGTACAATCTGTTTTGACGTTGGTGGATTTCCACTGCTAGTAATCATAATTATTAGTGTTTATGACTGCATGCTTGATGTAAAGAGGCAATCGTGTTAGCCAGTATACACATTGCACCCCGCAACGATTTCATGTTTCTTCTACCTTAGTAGAGCCACTTGCTACCAAAAGATTTGTGAGTTGCATGTTGTTGTAGATATCTGTCGGCGGACATACACACATACACTGCCGAGACTAATTTTATGTTTTACATATTCTACTACTTTCGCAGTCATCGTGGGTGTCTGTGAATGTGTTTTGCATGTGGATTGGCCATAGTGTGGATCGAATGAAGATACCATATCTTCTTCTGCCGGAAGTATCTATGCGTATGTGCTATTTAAGCGAGTGTAAATGGGAGTATGTCTTTACGTGTTCATTGTGTATATATTGGAGCGTAGAAAAGTATAAAGTAATGCTAGCATGTTTGCATTCATGTGTGGTAAGCGCTTAGGTGTGAATTGTAGAGAACCAATTGCCCATAGCATAGGTCAAAAGGAAATACTGTATCCATTTTACCGAGAGTAACGTGCACGACAATACAGTTGGACCTGTATACCCTGTGTCCGAAAATAAAACATGCGAAAATACATGAAACGCTATATAACACCAGTGCATAATTCCATTTTGTACTTACATTTTAAACAGTTAAGAGAAAGAGGAGCGGACAATCCAGACTTTCTGTCACGCTTCTATCTGGATATGAACAATTTGTGCGCGACCTTATGATTTTAAACTATAACTTGCACATCAAAAGCTACACGTATGATCTTCATTTGCGATACATTAATAATAATCTCGTTGCCATGGCAACGCACTCGCTGTACTACGTTTATGCTAACGGGGAAGATGAGCGTAAACAACAACGTGATTCAGTATGTTTTCTATGTGTTGAATGTCAAGCATTGTACTCGTGCACACATACATGAATCGACGCGTTCGTTGCAGTTTGGCCACCTCCATGATAATGCATATGAGCAACCGAAGAAACGGATTTGTGCTGTCGCAGTTGTTTGTTCGTACGTTTTGATGCGCATAATCATTGCAGATCTACTTAATCATTGTACATGCAAGTTCATCCACAATATATATATATAATGTGCACTTGCATGCGTCCACGAACTTACCCAATTACAATCACAACGTACACCCACAATGGTTCATAATTTCTAAGGTGTTGCAATATACTTATGAAAATGTATACAGGATGCTTACCAATTTAGTGCGGACCCTGTGTTGCAACTTCGAGAGCTGCTTCGTGTGTCACCGGCACCACCAACGTTCGCTCGTAATAACTTGTACATGGGAAATGTGTCTCTTACCATTGTAAGAATCTTTTTTTCGTATGAATGGTGCACTGTTTGTATGTGCTATCCATGTATATAGGGTACATTTCGTCACACACACACACACACACACACACACACACATACATACATACATACACACATACATACATACACACACAAGCACACACATGCACGCACGCACACACACGTACACACATACACGCACAAGCACACGCAAACATGCAAACACAAGCACGCACACGCGCACACGTTCACGCACACGCATACGCACACGCACACACACACACGCACACGCACACGCACACGCATATGCACACAGACACACACATATATATATATATATATGGATTGTTCAAATTTACTACATTCAGGAGCCCATGGCATTAGGGATCGACGCGTTCTTGAATTATATGTTTAAGCGTGCACCATGGTACGGCTTTCAGAGTGTCTACCGGCAAATGCCTACTAAAATTACACCGGATCGTAAGTGTGTACACGTAGAGGCGATTTTATTGCAGACAGTCGTCTTCACTCAATGTGGATAAGGCCTGCTTTAGTTAACAACCTTCCCTTTACCTTGCCCCACACACATACGCACACTGACTCACTAATATATATATATTGATGTTTGCATTGGATGATCGGTTCTTACAGTATTTGTGCTCTCACACTCACACTCACACTCTCGAGCTTATAAACGCATTCACTTACGTTGGTTACTAATAACATGTCGTGAAACACCGACGATGTATACGTACTTAATACTTGCTTTTTAGTATATAAGCATATGAGGCACCCACATCAATCCTTGGCCTTTTTTTTTTTACAAATTGACATTAAACAGCGTGCTTATCTCACATGATTTTATGTATATACGAACATATTTCGCACATAGACGAGTCGCGGACGACGCTGCTCTTCGTCACATCTGACGAACCTACATTTAGTTGTTTGGGAAAAGCGAGGCTAGGTATGGGTGTACCTAGACACATGTCTGTACATCCGCCAAACGTACCCGAGTGTTCTGGTGTCATGTATTCACTTATTGTGTGGGTTGCAGACACACCCGCGGGTCTGCATGCAAATGGCAACAAAGACACCACGGCGCATTTATGTACACACACATCAACACACGTGGACAAGAATGCGCCTGGACCCTCGTCCAACTCGTGTACAAATACAACGACATCCACAAAAGGCCACTTCCCTGAAACTGTTGTAGTCCCTGTAGATCATGGTGTGCTGCCCCCCGTAACATGCATACCCACCACGCCCACCCCTTACAAGTTAGATGACACCATCGCAAACATGACTGTAGAGAGACCAATGCTGCACCAACAAGGACATAGACCTCAAACATCTACATATCCTCATGCATGTCATGAACGCCTACCAAATGGAAGTACAACAACCAAGACGATGGCAGTTCTCAATACCAGTTCGCACGTACGTTCACCATTGGGTGATAGTAATTCTTGTTCAAGCCAACAGATTTCACCTCAGCATACTTCCGGACAAATCTATTCACGCGCATCCACGCATACACGTATGCCCTTGTCACCCAAAACTGGGCAGGGAGGCATTGTGTATGGTCGTAGGGTGTCTAACGCCATCAATGTGCCTGCGTCGTCTTCAATGAGCATTGATGTTGGTATGTTTATATTTCCACTGGGCTTTATGTATATCACGATTCACGACATACGGGTAGATTGTGTGTGACATACATTTGTTAATTAATATTGATATGTCAGGCGCAACTGATGTCAAGTCATCATTTAGTTAGCTTTATGCTTCTGTGTAACAATTCATGTGTGATAGTGCGATATACACCAGTGGTATGAATGTATGCATCTTACATATGTATATTTGTGACAATCACGCTGATGTACACACCCACTATATCTTTTCTCTCGACATCGCTCCTTCCCAATCTCTCTTTCCCTCACATATCAAGCATAGATTGTATAATGAATAATACATGCACTATACATACACAAATACATAAACTCGTCCATGTACATGGACACAATGCATAGTTGAACGTCACAGAGAACAGAATCAATACAACCCATTTGACGATTTATCTCCATCGAAAGCCTTATTCACGTCGGGGCGTCCACCCAAGGATGAGGTATGTCGTATGTGGAATACGGCCAAAGTAGTGATGTTTGAGCACATGCGTATGTGTATGTTTGTGTCGGATGATTTTTATTCCTCTTGTATGCATGCATACATGTACAGAATGTCGTATGTGTACTACGGTGAAAGTAGTGATAAACGTGAATGTTTCTCGATGGCTGAGTGTCATGTTTTCAAGTACGTTTTTTTCCATCTTGCATGAGCCTGCACTATATAGTGTACATATATGTGTGTATAGTTATGCATTTGTGTGCATAGAAATATAGGGACACCTTTGTGCAGTGTATGTGGGTACGTTTGCACAGACACGCCATACTTGAGTAAATGCTCATACCTATGTAGCCCTAGGTACATGTACTTGTATCACTTGGATTGCTACGTTACCAGATGTCCGTACACGTTCTTGCATATACAACAAAGAAGCAAGTTTAAAACACAAGAAATAGTGTCAAGATACACAATTTGGAAAAAGAAGACTTAAACATTTGTATTTCCACGAGTATGAACAGGTCATACAGTATTGCAATCGATGCAAGGCCTATTTGTGTGTATCCCATAGGGGATCCCATAATGTATATATCTTTTTATTTCGCATCATCATTTAAACGAGATTAACCATATACATGTACATATTAGGATACCGGCCTTCCCAGTATTTCTAGTGTTGTTGATGACTATGATCTGCCATCATACTCTTTTGCCGGAAGCATTGCTGCGGAAGGTATTGTTCTGCTTTGCAACTAAGAACACATTTGAACTATATACACACGCATGAATAAATAGTTAAGGGTTAACATACATGTAAATGTGGGCATATGTACACACAAGATAAGCACATTGTAATCACCTACACAAGCATATACATTTCGTGTGCTCATTCCCATGTATTTACGTACTTGTAGACTTATCACGTCTCACGCCTTTTTTTTGACGTAGCATCATTCAATTCTGGTCTCCTCACTCAAGCCGATTCACCTGATCTATGGTTGAATACAGACATTCCTCCACCACCAACAGAATCCGTGATATTGCAGTACTGTGTGCTAGTGACAAGCAGGTAGGGATACGTAAATGCTGTACGGTCTGTGTATATGGTGATTTTGATGCTATTTACCCTACAACACATTAGTCTGAAGCTGAAACACTTGAGTGAAATGGAACGTTACAATTATATGCGCTAGTTGCATGAGTATATTATTCTTTTGTGTGTGTACTCATTTTGTTCGAATAGTTTCTTTTTATGCCACGCAGCATATGCATTCTCAAGTACTTGTTTGCTTACTCAAGCTTGTACGGGATATAACTCAAGCGTACACACATACTAATAAATATATGTAACACATGTATATATATTCGTTATGTGGGTGTATCCATAGCAATCACAACCCGGCAGTAACACAAGAAGAAGCGAACGATATCAAGTTGCAAAGTCTGGATCGCAGAGAGATACATAGGTAAATAGTATTACACACTTTGACATGCTCGCATACATCTTTAGGTATGACTATAGAGAGATGCAGATTCTCACTACCAGAGACCTATTGTATATTTATTCAAGACATGATTGATTTATTGTGTGTATTCACAAACTTACATATGCTGTACATTGACACATGCAGATATGAAGGTGTACACGCACATCTGCACATAGCATGCTCTGCACATCGAGTATGAACACATAGCTTTACTACCAGGCAGTTACATATGCGTACAACACATATACTGTTGAGGAGTAGGGGAAGAAATAAACATGTGCATACACAACGCTTGCGACATAACTAAACCTTCACTACGTGTACCTCCTAATGCATAGACTCTGGTACTCGATGCTACGAATACACTTTTAACTTGGAGATATATCGATTTTGACGGAATGTGGGGTTTGCATTTAGTATAAATACAGGCGTTTAGAGTTTAGTCACATCGAGTATAAACACATAGCTTAACTACCAAGCGGTCACTTACGTTTATTAGCGGAAGAAACACTCATGTGCATACACGATGCTTGCGACATACGAAACCTTCACTACGCGTACCTTGTGATGCATAGACCTGGTACTCGTGGCTACTAATACACTTTTACTTAATCGATTTTGACGGAATGTAGGGTTTGTGTGTAGTATTCACTAATCATAAAAACATCAAAATCGGTATAGGAGCATACGTGCACAGCTAGAGGCCATGACCGCCTCCGCTGCCGAAGACTACAAGAGAGACATTATGTGGCATGCCTTCACCGCGCCTGTTGTCGGTATGCTTATATTACCTTGCCTGTCATTCTTCAGATACACATACGTCCATGTAACTTGCCACACTTCACAGTTCAATAATTCATATCATGCATTTTTACACATCTTGCATATTTTCTACGTTATGAATTCGAAATCCAATGTTCACTCTATTGTTTTCGCTTTTATACACATGTATGGCTAAATCTACGGGTGAAAATTTATTTTATTTGCTTGTCGTCGAACATAAACTAAGCAATCACTCATCATCCAAATTGTACATACAAATATAGGCGATTTTAAAATTTTGCATATATTGTACACTTTGATAGGCACTATAATAATCGTATACTACCAATATAGGGAAATTCACTGCGGATGCGAGATTTTCCATAGATAGTTTCCGCAAACTGCAGAAGTTGGTTCAAACACGTGTTTTGTCGGATGAAAAGCCTGTTCTCAATGTAATTTGCCTGTTGTGTTGTATAGTTTTACATTTGGCATGTTTTATACTGTATTGTGCGTTGCTTTGAATGTATTCTTAGAGCATGCTCTGTATGCTTATGTTGGAGTATTTATTTGGTACAAATGTATTTGCCACCCTGCTCTCACACAAACGCCAGAAATGTTATGTTGATGAATTATGTGTATTTATTTAGTTTTCGAAGATTGTGTTTGTTCACATGTGTTAATTTGTATCAGTTTGTAGTGGTATATGTGATGTTTAGCTGACTACAATAATGTATGTTTGTACTACGAACGTTTCATTTGTATGTATAGCGCAAGATGATATTATATGTATACACCACGCACATCTGCAAATTTATTTGTTCAAACTGTCATGTACTGCCATGTTCAATCATAGGATTTACTAAAAGCCAATGTTGGATGGAATGATGTCACTTCCTACATACGACGGGCAGCGAAATCAGAGATACTGCTGTTTTACTCTTCTCCCACCACAATCCGGTCGCGATGCACAAACCATAATGCTACGCACACACAAACAAACATGCACTCAAGCACTCCATCAACAACTCCGACCCTGTCGACGTCCACTGCCACAAGCACAACTTCGTTAGCGTTGTCAGTGGGTGTTGTGGGTATGAGTATGAGTAGCGGTGTGCTCGATTCAGACCCGGACATGTATAGTAGCAATATCACAAGCAACACAAACAGTTGGTCATTGGATGGCGTATCAAACGTTTCTGAATTTGACTGCGATCCTGGTTATACTAGTGACGAAGTAATGGGTATGAGTGGACGACCGTCTCAAGTCCATGGAGTACTCGGCAGAGGTGCTGGTGCTGGTGCTGGAGGAGACTCTCATGGAGTTCAGGGATCCGGGGTGACTAACGTGGTTGTGTTTCATCCCACTGATCGAGATATCATACTTCACCTCGACCTATACCCTGAGCAAAACACCGTACCAGGAAATATGCAAGGTGTGTAAAGTTCGATGTTATCATTATGTCGTACGTAAATTTTACAGTGAACATACTTGCCCCGATCTGCCATATATATGTGTAAAACCTGCAGCTGTGCACATCTCAGTGTTCTGAATCTGTACAGTATTATCGGTTTGCATAGTTGACTATCGTCCATATACTAATTAACCGCATATCCATATCGCAAACGCAGTAACGCTTACACGCTGACAACCTACTTCTTCAAATCAAAAACAGCACCACCGCACCCACTTCTATTTTTACACACTCGCGAGAATGAAGTCTGTGATGAAAAACTTACAGAGCGAGTGGAGGCCATCGAAGAACTTACCTGGACGGTCGTAAATGCAATGTGCACGTACATGTGGGCTAAATTGTAAATCTAAATATATATGAACAGAACCAACAGTTTTGTTCGATTCAATATTTCTTTGCAACATTTATCCGATCGTGTTGTATGATATAAGATGGAGTCTCCACGCACTTAGTCGCCATGAAGTTAATACCATGGAATAGCGAAAGATCGTTGTATAGATGTAAAAAACCACACTTTATGCAATTCCGTGTGATACATGCATGAGTATGCAATATTTGATAAGGTTGGGCCACCTTCATGCGAGTACAGATATTATGTGGACAACTGCGTTCATCTGCTTTAAGGGAGAAGACGCATTTTCTTTCTGTAGCAATTACTTTATGAAAACATAGTTTCTTCCTGACCCAGTCTGTGCAACTTGCAAAATCATTATAGGATACCCCGTCAGGGCTATTGCTATTGTTGTCGTGTGTATAAAAGAGGTTTTACCGTGGAGCATAGCATTTGCTTAGCCTATTCAAACTCTATACCAAATTTGCCGTTCTACCTATCCTCAAAGGCTTTAGAAACGTAACATGCAATAAAGATTAGCAAAGTAACTGTAGCTTCCTGTCTCGTTGCACACGTGTAGTTGACTACGGAAATGGCATGTATCATACTTCAAAGGAATTAACATGTGAATATAATGATGACTAGGGTGAATGTTAACGACTTCTTATTGACCTTTATGTATATCGATCGATTTGGAGTTCTATGGATCATAATCGGGCATCTAGATCTGTATAATTATAAAGTATTGTTGTGAAAGAACACGGAAACAACAAGCCACAGTTTTCTAATTGTACAGCACTTTATACATGCTTCGGTTGTAGGACTACGATTTGATTCATAAATGCATCGTGAACGGTATTCATTGAACCAAGAATGTTCATGGTATTTGTGGTATGTATGTGTAGACATGTACCACGCTGGTAAACATGTAAACATGTCGGTCAAATTTTTAGTTGCCTGTTGTCTGCACGCTCCTATTGAATTCATATGTACATAATGACCAACACAAACTGATATTTAGTTAGCCAAGTTACACGATCATTCACGGGTTTGTCGGAGACTTCGTCCACTGCATGAAAACGGCTGAGTCAGTTAAGACGACAACGACATTGGAGAGGGCCTGGAGTCCGACAATTCGATCAGATGTGGGCAGAGTCAATATGGACTGGTCCGCATGACAATCATGACGAGTGGCAGGTTGGTAGTATATATAAACTTGGCTGTACAAGAGACGGTGGATGTGAGATTAGAGTGCGTGTGAGTGGGCAGTAACTACAATACGAATACGAGTTCGAGTGGTTTCGTGTGTAATATCATTGGATATCGGCTCAACGTGGCGCAAGTTCAGGTGATGTTGAGATGTTAATGTTTGAGCTAAAATGCCTACACAGACACAGATCGATACTGGCCCATAGTACAGCACACATAACAGCAATTTCATATATGATTTTTCTTGTCCCACAACCATAATGCGCTTAGTTTTTCTTATACTTGCCGACAATATGGTCACAGCAAAGAAGTTACTGCATGGAACGTCAAAACAATCAAAACAGTACTGTAGTAGACATCAACTATGCATCAGATACACACAGACACACACACGCACTCACAAAGATACAAACCTATTGCAATCACAGGCAACAGCATAAGATGAGTCCTTCGCAATAGTCTTATACTTCAAATTTCTTTTAGACGCAAGAACGTATCCAAGCGCATCAAACGTATTGGTGTGTGTAAATGGCGTCGATGACGGGTCTGTGGAATGGTATATAAAATGTGAATAAGTGTGTATTGGTGAGTGCGCGTTGTTTGTCACTCTGGACAGATATCTCATGTGCAGTTAAACAAGTTATTCAATTCGCTCCTGTTGATACTTTTTCCAGAGACTCATTTATACCTTATGATGCACTACTCAAATTATTCAAGTTCACCGTGGAGATGAAAAATCAGTAGTAAATGAATCTGCTTTGTGGCGTTGGTGGGTATACACGATAGCTATTACACACGCGTTGCACACACATGTGGGCGTGTACTACATTGGATATTCATGCATGTGTTTGTAGTATCACACTCAAAACATACCTGATTCTTGCGTATAGATAGCTATATCTACATTCGTCTTCAGAGCAAATCCAGGTCTATAGCTGTCGCCGATGATTGGGAGCGAGAATTGCCACTGACTTCCACCCAAAGCGATCGTATTTCGAGGTCTAGAAAGAGCAGTGCACAAGGGCTTGAATGGTACATCGGGGAAAAGTATCTGTATGTCCGCACGTCTGTCTCCAAGTTGTGCAGGTTAACTCGTGAAACAGACCACTGTGGTTCTTGACGACAATGCCGTAGCAGTAAACATTTTTATATACCTACAGAATATAGTTTGCACTACGTTTTGCATTATCGTTCCCGACTCGAAACACAACACCCCAGCCTTACAACTACATATATTCACCGCAACATAAAACGTCTCTCCTCACAGCACATGTATTCGTATACCACAAGTAACTTTGCTTTGAAATTAATGTGACTTATCGGTCTGTGAAATATTAGCGATAAACCAAAATACATGCATGTTTAAGAAAATAATCGCATCGGGCATACGTTTGGTGCGTTGTAATAAAACTACATACGCAGATAAGCAAAATTGAATAATGCATGCAGCGTTGTAACTCACAATCTCACTGCAATTGGTGACAAGTACATAGGCGCTTACATTGAGGATAATACTACTGTGTTCGAGTTTGTCAGAGTAACAGTATATTGATACATTGAGTACACGGGCCCATCGTCGAAGTCAATCTCCTCCATCTGATCCAAACCAGCAACACGTGATTGTCCTCCACCCATGATTCCCTGCTTGTGTATATATTTGTATTTATATTTGTGAGGAACATGACTTTGAATAGTTTCCTGCTTTGCTAAATTGTTTCAATTTCCTGTTTTTGATGTGAGGTCACTACGAGTTAGGTGAAGTAAATCAGCGTGATATGCACAAGTACGTGCAATCAATTGTACGTTTGCAAGTATGCATTTTAATATATATGTACTTGTATTATAAGGCATCGGTAAGATAATATCAGTTTGACATCTGCAACAAGCAACCTTATGACCGTAATACAAGGTTGTATAGCGTCGGTGTATTTATGCACCTTGTAGTTTTGTCTAACTGTAACTTATTGAACTCGCACTATGATAAAAGCCTGAAGCACGTGAATATGGTTCATCTCGCAACACTTTGATACACCCCGCGCCTGAGATCAACTGGGACCTATGCACTTGATTTATAAATCGCACACAAACATACAACCCGAATCTACAAAAATGAAAACTATGTGTATACTATCAGATAAATATTAAGTGACATGAAAATATTTACTATTGCAGAGATTCGAGCTGCACCACGCAAATGACCACAGCTACGGGGTCAGACCAATTAATAAGTATACACCTGCCCACATCCGCTCAAACATCGCATGAACATATGTATATAAATATATGTACCCCGCCTTGAGATATCTTTGTGTACTTCTGTAGAGCATCCAGCATGCCCCTAACCTCGGAAGGATCCATTGTTTCAGGCGTTTGATCATCTTCGAATACGTACACCCATCTGGATGTTTACGGATATACAGGTAAGCACGTCGAAGAGCTAGAGCATGTATGTATCTTCAAAACAGTGTGTGTGAGCGCGGGCCAACCAGCCAACATATAGCAATTCGCACACATACGTGGATACATCGATGTATAGGATATAGAAAGAGTACTTGTATGTATATCTTCATCTGTCTTACGCCATATTTGTATACCCTCGTTTGTAGGGTAAAATGTCATGTCGCCGAATATTTGCACAAATCTGGTTTTCGTTTACATATATACCTACCACAAATACATCATGTGTGTGAATGTTCATATACATTACTTCTTTACGTCAACATAAATCTATATATGCCATGCATAAAGATATAGTTGCGCAAGCCTACTTACGCGCCTAAAAATTCATATAAACTCGTCCACCAAGTAACAGAGGCATAAAGACGATCAAATACACCAAATGGTTCCTCAAACGAAGCCAAACCTACTTCCATAATTCACAAACATACACGAGTGACAGAATATTACTAGGAGTATACACCATATATAGCATACCTATCTCCAGTACCTGCAACTTTCTCCAAGTATACGTCAACCACATCGGACTCACGAGTCCACACACACCCATCCAACTGAACAGGGGCGTAAAGTTTGCCAAACCCATTAAGTGGAACCCCAACCACACTCACACTCACACTGTTGTTCGTGAATTCAACGTCTATTTCTGTTGTTTGCACATCTAGATTGATCTTAAAACTAATGGACACCGAGTCGGGAGTTTGCGTCCATGCATAGGGTGTGGCTGGAACAATCGGTTCTAAGTAATATATAGTATATCATCCAAGTCGCACGAGAGGAATACGTGTTTGTTTGTGCTGAGATCTGGCTGGAACAATCGGTTCTCAGTAATACTTATCATCCAAGTCGCATGAAAAGGAACATACGTGTTTCTATGTTGTGTATGGTGAGATCTGTGCAGAAAGCCTAAGCGTATCAACGATATACATACACACATATACACATGCACATACACATACACAATATATATAGCTTCCATCGTTTTCCCGTTTGTGATTATTGATAATCTCGTTGTACGATAATGATACGCGCATATTTTTGAATAACAAAAACCACGAAACACGACTACAAAAAGTGATTTAAGTGTTCACAGTCACTAGAAACCACAATTACATACCTACATCATCATCAGTAGACATAGCAACTGTCATGTCGATTTCTTTTTGTTCGCAGACCATTAACTTCTCACTTATGATATCTAATCCTTTGCCCTCTGGTGAGATACACACGAACTCAGGTCGTTTGGGCCCGCTAATTACATTTGATTCTGACCGAAACACACACGTGCGTGCGGTAGTATCAACATCCATCACAACTATCTACCCGTTGCATGGAAATCAGTTAGACATGCTATGTGCGGTATATGAAAGTCTCGGATGTATGGGGACGATTCGACTGGGACAAAGGTACCATGCGAGATATGGGTTGGTTTATACTAAGAGAGTCTGTAAAAAACGTACGCATGCATAGCAGTCGCGTACACGTTTACAAAAACACTACACATACTTTTAATGAGACGACTGTGGTAGTAGTAGGCCGTGTGTTCGATTCAGAAGAAGTTGGTGTGCTCGTAGTAGTAGTCATTTCCTGCACGGCGATAAACAGAGCGGAAGGGTCCGATTTTGTGCCAAACAGGGCATCCATAACCCGCAATGATGATCTCGGTGCTAACGACGAAGCCAATGGGTACGATTTGGTTAAGCTACCCTGCGAATGAAAGTACACAATAAAGTATGTATGTATTTATATATGTGTGTGTGTATGTATGTATGTATGTATGTATGTATGTATGTATGTATGTATGTATGTATGTATGTATGTATGTATGTATTTTGTATGTATGTATGTATGTATGTATTTTTGAATGAATGTATGTATGTATGTATATATATGTATGTATGTACGTAGGTATGTATATATGTATGAATGTATATATGTATGAATGTATGTATGTATGTATGTATGTGAGTGTTGTGTGTGTGTATGTATGGTATGCATTCATATATGCAGGTAGTTGTTTAAAGGAATCATTTGGTAATGCGAAGCTGGCAATGTGTGGTTTTTTGTTCAACTTACATTTAAATACGTATCATAGTCCTTTATCTGGAATTATTCTGAGTGGTTTTGTGTACGTGTATACATTTTACAAATACAGCTAATATCCAGCTCGTGTTCTGTACCAGGTAGTACACCGATGACAGCAACTATTATTCCCACTATACCAGTTTCAATACAAACACGCCAGCAACTACAAAAGGCACATTCATGTCCTTTCGTTCTATATTCAGACGTGCATAATAGATATGTACGGACGTATACAAACATGTATGTGTGTGAAAGGATGTAAAATTGCAATCTACAGGGCGTTTCACATCAAACATACATATGTGCATGAAAATCGACAGTGTTTCAATGTACACACAGTCTTACACAATACATTGATATGTAGAAGAATACCTTTCCATCCGCAGTCAGAAAACATATGCGCACAGAAGAGTCAGCCAAGGAAAACACCGCCATAGTCGCCGACACGAATACCAACGCGGACCTCTCTATAGCCCCAGGCACTCGCTCCTCTGTGCTAATTACGCACGACGTCGGGTGCTCCTCGTCAACCTGTTGGTAGAGGGTCGGGCCACGTAGTTATTCATATATTGCAATTACTACCGGTCTAGGACAAGAAGCGCATGGTCACCTAGTCTCGAATTGTTTTCCAGGTGAGTTAGGGTCACGGCGCAGGAGTGTTTCAAAGTATAAACATGGATTCACAAATATACACACAGCTGTGTATGTGTGAGTTCTATTGAACAAAATATATATAGTACCTTTACATTGACTTGCAAGAGATTTCCAGAGCGGTCAAAGTAATACACCTTATCATCCACCCAGGGGTTCTGGTACAAATTATTCCACATCTCTACGTCCCTATAGAACGACATGGTGTGAGTGGACTCCCTAACGCTGGGACCACCTGAGTATGCGTATACATTTGACGCAAGCTTAACATTCTTTTCTGTTCGTGTGTGAAAACTTAATTTGTAGCCTTCAAATTTTGGATTTAGAATATGTCGATTGATGTCCAAGGACTTTGCAGGCATAATGGCAGTCGGTACACCGAGTGCGGCTATGGAAGGGATTACAAGTACTAGGTGAGTGAAATTTTGTGAGGTGAAGCTTTTGATGTTTTGTAGACAGTCGTGGATACTGGATATATGATTACAAGGTATGTATTCGTCTTGTGTGTTTGTGTGTGTGTGTGTGTATGTGCGTGTGTGTATGTGTGTGTGAGTGTGTGTGTGTGTTTGGTTTCTATAAATACAATTTCTGTAGAGCACGAATCATACCAAGTTAGGTCTATTTATATAGCAATTGGCGTGACTTTTACTTACATATTGTCCATTAAAAAGCAATTATTCTTATAGTTATATAAATAGATACAAGTGAATTATGTTCTATATATAGATAAAGAGTTTATGTACGCTGTTAAATATAAAAAACAATCTGGTTTTATAAAGATTCAAAACACACGCTTGCACACCCAACTCCACACAACTCTACACACACAATTCTAAACACACAACTCTACACACAACACAGCAGTACACACACGATCGTACATATCTATATACTTCGCGCGCACGTCCTTATATACACTCTTCCACACACCTAATACACGTATCGCACAATCACACACGTGTATGCTTGCCACTTATAACTGTACAACATTTATAGAGTCGTGTATGCGCGTGCCTGTTCTGGCAGCCCACGTGAGACGGGAACGTTAGAACATATTACAACATGCACCAATCGTTTGATGGACTGACTGACTCGGACGATTGCGACAGTGTTGAGTCGAGGTGAATTCAGTCTTTTATTTATGTCTGCTGTTGTGAATAGATATAAAAACTTAATCGTGTAGATGCATGTATGTGTTTTGCGTTGCAGGTTGAAGCTGCTTTGGATCTTCACTTTATTACAGAATTGGGAAACCGGTTGTTACTCTAGTTTTTGTAGGCATCAGTATTGCATTGCGACATCTGACCATGTTCCCAGCTACAGGGTGGGTTCATGCGTCAACCTATCTACTTGAATTTCAGTGCGAGCTTGTTGATGCGCATGTTTGTTTGTGTCTAGCATATCTGTTTATGTGCCCGCATTTATATGGAATCCGCTTTTGCACTTTTATATCATTGTGTAAGGATTTGGGATGGTAAAAACTAATGCTCCTAACAGGAGCTTCTTGTGTTTGTATCTGTACTCTATTATGCACAATGAAATGTGCACTAATGCACACACCCCGCATGCAAAATATACATAAACAAATACTGTTATCCATTTATCAGTCTTAAAATGGGACATGGCTTCGATTACACTGTACATAAGGCATGTATATGGTTCTTGCGCAAGAACTTGTGTGGAAAGAGATTTTACATTATGGACCTGTCATATACCGTTACTATTGTAACTTACACACTCCGCCTCACATATTCACTCACTCGATTGGCACATTTATAGCCGAGTCCTTCTTCCCCAGCTACGAGGTGCACAGTCGCCCATGCCGAATTGCTCTCTCTTACCGATCGCCACTCTCGAACATGTTGCTCAATATATCAAATCAGACAAATGTAACCGAATTATTGTAATGCAAGGAGCAGGTGTAAGCACAGCCGCCGGTATCCCGGACTTTAGGGGGCCGAATGGCTTATATAAGAAGCTGGATCATTACGGTTTACCATATCCTGAGGCGATCTTCGACATTGAATTTTTCAAGGTATATGCAAGCCTGTGTCTTTATATGCAATCCGTGTGTACTTGTTAGTGATTAAGTATGGGTATATATATTTATATATGTATTTCATATGTGTATTTGTTTGGTTCGAATGCCTGTACGAACACCATCTAGTAGCATAGCTTAAATTGTGATCGTCCGTGTTTACGTTGTCGCGCCTTGAATGATACTTCGTCTGTGGATGTGTAGTACCTTTGCTACTTATATATGGACATACATGTGGAGGTATATCTCACAACTACTTACATTGCTGTTCTCACAGAATTCACATGCAGCTATAGTTATTGTTAGTTACACATGAATGCATGGACACCATTCATATGTGCAAAATGTTTGTAAGACAATCTCAAAGATCTTACGAGCATCCAGTCCAATACTTATACAGACGCTGACAACGATATTGTTTTACCTTTTTTTGTATTTATTCATAGGAGAGACCAGAACCGTTTTTCTCATTGGCAAAAGAACTCTTTCCTGGAAACTTTAGGCCCACGCTCTCCCACTTTTTCGTCCGCTTGTTGCACGAAAAACAACTGCTGAAGAGATGCTTTACTCAAAACATTGACGTCTTAGAACGAGTTGGTAAGTGATATATCTATATATTTACTATTGTCGTACTCATAAAGGGATCCAGCTCCCATTTTTTATTCTTCTGATGTACCATCTGTTTAGAGGAAAGGTATTTCATTAGAATTTCTACGTCCATGTAAGAGTTCGTTATGTTGCCAACACTGGATGGTACGTATATTTAAGTACATGCTTCTGTATATGACTTTATTAGTGCAAGAGTACATATTGACTGATATTGGCGTCGTGGATTGAGGCTGATACGGGTGTACACACTGTTCATGTCTATATTTTTACATGTATATTGTATGTACCACTCACTATGTAGTAAAATAAAGGCGCCAATGTGCATTGTTCTCTGGGTCCACGTAATCAGGTCTGCATGCAGGAATGACGTGTTTTCATATATATGTATATGTATGTGCGTAATACTATAACATTTAACGCCCATGAGCTTGTATATATGTACATGTGTGTTACTTGAACTGATCAATGTGAGGACACGCTTGAATAGGCCATACTTGAATCAGGCGTCACCAATATATGCACTGTAGTATATATTATATTGTTGTATATGAGAGCCGCTCTATATTGAAAGCCATTCCATCTGCATAAATATGAGAAGTTACTACACGTGTTATCTTTACTTAAGTGTTCGAATGTTGGAGCAATAAGTACAACAATATATAGTAGACTTAATAGGAGGTAGTATACATTCATGATTATCGAAACGAGTGTGGTTCATGTACGTGAGTGTATGTTTTGTAATGATACAAATACTTTTGAGGGTGATGGTGGCATATAAATTACCCATTTATGTATCCTTCTGAATAGCGCTTTATCATAAACGTACTTAGTCTTGTCTGTATTATTTGTATAGCCGGGCTTAGCCCTGACGTATTGGTCGAAGCGCACGGAAGCTTTGCGAGTGGAACGTGTTTGACATGCGAGCGAAGATACGCACAGGATTATGTGTACGGTATGTGGGACAATGCCAAGTCATACACCGACAGACGAAAATGGACTAGCACAATACGTACAGTATACACGCTACACTTATGTAAGCATATACAGCGTCTGTATATGCATATACACGTATCAAAGCGTACACATATATGCACATACGCACGCTCTCATACTCAGTCACAGTTTCGCATATATACACGTAACATACAATATAGATTTTGTCAATGATGATAAGATCCCGTACTGTGAGTCAGAGACATGTGAGGGTGTAGTAAAACCGGACATCGTGTTTTTTGGTGAGCCGTTGCCTGACAGATTCCACAATTTGGCATCAGAGGATTTCGGAGAGTGTGATCTGCTGATTGTGATGGGTACATCACTGAAGGTGAGTAGTATGTATCCACATTGTACAACATGTACTTTCATAAAAGCTCACTTGTCACTCATACAGCTATCGCATGCATATTCATATATGTATATATATGTACTACAGTGAGTATGTTATTACTCTTTTTATACTACGAACTTCTTTAGTGCATTCATTTGCGGATTGTATTGTGTTTAGTACTCAGGTATGTCAATTGTACTGATATACGCGCCGTGTGTGTATGTTGATATGCTCTTATATGTGCTAATTTTGATTTATACCAACTGGTGTTTATTGTGTCTTGGGTACGTTCATATATGTGAAACGTGTAATATGTCGGTATATAGGTGGCTCCATTCAACCAGTTGGTTACTTTTGTTGACAGCAAGTGTGTGCGACTGATGCTCAACCTGGAAGTACCGAAAGTGTCCTTCTTTAACTGGTCTTCGACAAGGAATCAAGATGTTAAGTACATTGGTACATGTGATGAAGGTTGTCGGATTTTGGCCCAGTATTTGGGATGGGAGGTAATAATTACGTAACAATGATCACTGCTATCTTATACGAGCA
This sequence comes from Creolimax fragrantissima, assembly GCA_033442365.1. Classification (NCBI taxonomy): domain Eukaryota; class Ichthyosporea; order Ichthyophonida; genus Creolimax; species Creolimax fragrantissima. The sequence goes on along the minus strand of JAWQFL010000016.1, from coordinate 915,454 downwards.
TAAATTTTTGTTTGTGTATCTGTATGCGTGTGTCCACGTATCTAAGAGAGCGTCTGTTGAGTAGCGTGGCAGGTCTTGTCTCGTCTCGAATATAAATTTCGTCGAAAATTTGATTGTGCTGAAGAAGAAAATACCGATTTGAGTCCGTAATCATATATCTGTACGAACATGTACATTTTATGATCGACAATGTGTAAAGTACAAAATTATTCGTACATGTGAGTAACATATGTGTATGAGCTTATCTGTATTGCATCCATTAAGTGCATTTGTTTGCGTGATGACGTATGTGGTCACAACAAGTTACAGACCCAAGGTAATATTTTTATCACAACAGGAGGATCTGGATAAATTAATGTCCTCTGTTCTACAGACACTTGAAAGCGAGCGCCAACATAAGGTAACCGATTGTCCGTATGGTGTTGAAGTGAAACTTCGAAGGGTGTGTATTCACGAGTTTGATAACAATGATCCAATCGGGTGCTCTGTTGCTGATGCAGTGTTACGAATTACCAAATACATGCGTAGTGTTAGAAGTATATATATGTATGTACATGTGTTTGTGTACTTATATACGATAGTTATAATATTCATGATGGTTTCTATGGTGTTTGTTCTTGCGTGGTGGGATGTTCAATGCACTCATACTCGAGCCATCACGCCCTCTCATGTTTCGACAGAAATTTTTGACCGCCAATCACGTACATGACGTCCAAAAAGAGTCGGAATTAAAACACGGCGATGGAACTGACTCAAAAACTTCACCAAAAGATGAAAACGTGCCTACTGTGAACGCTGATACAAATCAGATAGAGTCGGATGCCGATGTTACAAATGAGGAGACTGTGGACGTGGAGGATGAGTTGTCTGCACATGTGAAAGGTCTGAGATTGAACGATGATAATCATCGCCAAAACAGTTAACATGACAGAGGGAGATTTAATCAACAGTATTGATCAATTGTGATCTGCTATTGAATGGTGCCGCAAATTTGGGAGAAGTACGTCATACTCGACCGTGTATGGTTGGAATCAGCGTTCGTCGACAACATGTCGGAAGCTTATAACATAAGGATCCTCTCCACACACCATAGAACTAGAAGAGAAAGAACTACAACTGCGGCACTGTATGAACCGCAGTTGGATACTGCAGGGTCCTGTTTGGCGTCCGTGTGCTTTTGACGTATCCCTGTGTACATGTATACAGACTATATTGCATATACATGTACGTATTCGCGGAGGTGTGGAATATAGCACTGCTGTGGTTTAACTTACAGATTTGTCTTGTATATTTGGGGCCTGATGGATACCATTCACACATGCGCATGCATAGAATGCGACTGTTATCTTGCACATGGCACTGCATACACCTGTATCCAACCATAGTAACTGGTAAGTTCAGTAGTTTGCTTGTCCAGACCTGCTGGTTTGGGAATAAATCTATACACGAAGTGCATCATAGATTTCATTCATGATATATGCAAACAAATGAAGCAATGGAAATGGGTACATATGTTTATTCCAGACTTAATGATACCTACTATATACAGAGGTACATGATTGTCTAAACAGCAGTACATGACTGCGCTGATATGATGTAGACCAGGCAAGTATATATATTGGGAGATAATAAATAAGAAGCAGGCGCCAGAAACGAAACATACAATGATCAAAGGAAATCTTATGGGAAAAGAAGCCAATTTATAGCACTCAGTCGCTTTTGTCTTGCCTCCTGCCAGCGTGCATTGACGAAGAGCGCACGCACAATTGTTGTGTATCTAATTATAGCATGGCTAACTTTGTATGTTCACTCTACCGAAGTGGGCGAATGGACGGGTGGCCAATAAAACTAGTAAACTACTTCTATGGCGTACAACGTATGAAAAGCAAAGCTATTATTTTGGGTTCCAACGCGAAGAAACTGTATAGTGCGTGTGTTTTTTGTTTGTATGGCTCGTGTCAGTGTAAGTCGTAAGTTGGACGAGATAACATTAGGAAATAGGAGGGATCATATACACTGGACGCAATCAACCTGAGAAAAAGACATTAGGTTTTATCAAGGCTAAGATATAAACAAAGGTGCGGCCAAAGAAACGGACGAATTTTTGTGCCCCATAAGATGTTAGTCAAGGAGTCGGGGAATAATGAATAGGAATTACAAACAAGAATAGTCCCCCGGAGTGTATCCTATCTTTCTTTAAGGAGTCTTCGATGATTCCTCTCTACATTGTCTTTGCTTCGCGTGGACTGCCGATCTTGTTGAGCGTATCCTTTAATTTTATCGCGGGAAGGAAAAGAAAGATTGTCGGGTAGACTCTCGTCTATTCAGAATTTATTAATTCTCACAAGTGTCTTTCGAAGCTTAAAGTTGTATATTCTTCCCGTCTCCGGGTTTTTTCCCCCACAGACAACTTCAAGCGGAGTACCCTCAAATCGACACAGTTCCTTGACATTGCTACCCTGAGTTCCCGGTGGATAGTTCCTCTTAATCGAAGTGCTCAATCAATTGTGCTTTTTAGAGTCTGTTCTACCTGTATTGATTGGATTCAGGAATAACAATGCTTCAATTTAAGGATTTATACTGAAGAGTTTGTTCATTTTATAATGTACTAATGATCTCTCTACCGTGGTGGAATTTTAGTTAGTTTAATACCAACCCTGATGATGATTTCATAAGTTTATTTCTGTTTCCAGTATGATCATTCTTGATGGGTTGGCTTGGATAAAAACATTTCCTCGCTCCGTGAGAGAAGCTATTGGTTCCGATTTGAGTTCGAAGACATTGTGTGGTGCTAACAATGCTCATCCGCCGCAATGCATTCTCCAGAAAAGAAGTAATCTACCAGTTTCCATTAAAAGATAGCCCGACGCTTTTGGTTTATTTCAAATTACTTCAATATGAAGATTCGTCTGCTTTACTAATTTTCGTCGTTATGACTGCTGCAACTGGTATACATGCGAAGTGTTACACAAAAGGTAAATATTGCAACCATGATAAAGATTGCTGTACTGGGCTGCGCTGCAAGGGTAACGAAATTAAAATCCCCCACATTGCTAGTGGCGTATGCAGGACCAAATCTTGAAACGACAGGTACCCTTCTCATAGATGTACATTTGAACAGAAGCAAATTACCACGGACATATTCCCACGCCTATGCCCACCCACTCCCGCACCATACTGGCAAGGTACGTGTACAAGAACAAACATAGAATATTCATATAGTTGGACACACTTTCGTAGAAGCTTTCCTCGGTCAATGGTCTCCACGTGTGTGTGAACCCGCCCAATCCAGCAATGTTTCGCCCAACCTACGACTGCTCGTTGAATGCAAATTTCACCTCTATATGACATTGCTTACGTCGGAAATATTTTGAGCTATCTTGAGTAAAATAAAGTGCACATGTAAATATATAGTATGTCTGTTCAGTAATGTTGCAATGATTTCTGTGTGTATAAAAGCCTCCAATTTATTGACCATGTCAACTATACATGTTCTATGATGTGGACAATATACTTGAATGTGTATGCATACTGTAGGCTATCACGAGCCACATAGAAAACACCTGCACTACATCGTGTCTTCGAATTGGAATCCGCAACAACAGATTTGCCCTTCATACATTGTACGCATAGAAGTGGTCTACCCAACGATCTTTACATTAAGGGCTATTCAGCAGCTGACAGGTACAACTGGAGGATTATTCACACCGTGTTGTTCCAATCAGGACAATGTATTCAAATGCAGAATGCTTTCTAACCTGTCTTGCACGTTGGTAACTTATCTAACTAATCGTTCAACACAGTTGGAGACCAACTAGAATTGGTATGTCCACTCCATACTGCGGAAAAATATCCTACAACCAGTAAAGAAGAAGTTGTTTATGTTTACATGAGTTATTTCGTATACTCTTATGGGTATGAAGTTACCTATTGTGTGAACATATTCAAAATGTTTACCCGAAGTATTCCGTAAACTGGAGGCTTTTATACAGACTGAAATCATCGAATTATTAATGATGACTATACTATACATGGCCAAGTGTACATTATTTTGCCAAACCATCTGATGCATGCATGCATTCAGAGAATCATCATTAGCACATTATTAGTATGACATGAAAGATAACAAAGGATGCCGCTGTTTTCACTTATAAGCTTTCTACCAAGACACGCATGTATGCCGGGTACGATAGTCCTAGCGATGTAAAATAGACGAAATATTCATATTGGGATACCTCGCTGTACACCAAAAGTATCCGTCTACTGTATTCTGCATATTCCAAAATATCGCATGTTGAAATGCCGGATACCATTTTATTATATGTATCTTAGCCTTTCCAAAATGTCTTTTCCTCAGGTTGATAGCGTCTAGTGCATATGATCCCTCCCATTTTCCAATATTATCTCGTCCAAATTACGACTGTGTTCGAAATTGGCGGGTTCAAAACACGTGGAGACCGGTGACCGAGGAAAGCTTCTACGAAAGTGTGTCCAACTAACTAGAGAAGGAAAGTTTTTATGCATGTACCTTGCATGTATGGTGCGGATGTGAGTGCGAATGGGCATGGGAATGTATCAGTGGTCATGTGCTTCTGTTCAAATGTACATCTATGAGAAGGGTACCTGTCGTTTCAAGATTTGGTCCTGCATAATCCACTTCAATACAGATAGAACAGACTCTAAAAAGGCACAATTGATTGAGCACGTGGATTAAGATGAACTTATCCACCGGGGCGTCAGGGGTAGCAATACCAAAGGAACTGTGTTGACTTGAGAGTACTCCGCTTGGATTTATTAGGTACGGATTCATATTGGGGGGATTCTTTTCGGGAAATCGATGCTTGGAAAACAGATTTAAATGTCTTGCACATAACTTCCGCCTTTTTAAAAGTGGATAGTCTGATTTTAGCTATTTGAGCACGCCTTTGGAGTTTATATCTTAGCCTTGATAAAACGCCATATAAAACAATGTCTTTTCCTCAGGTTGATAGCGTCTAGTGTATATGATCACCCTGATTTCCTAATGTTATCTCGTTCAACTTGCGTCTGTGCTCGGGACTTTGACGAGCCATACAAAAAACACATGCACTATACAGTTTCTTCGCGTTGGAATCCAAAACAATAGCTTTGTTCTTTATACTTTGTATGCCATAGAAGTAATTTACTCATTTTCATGACCACCCGTCCATTTGCCTGCTTCGGTAGAGAGAACATGCAATGCTAGCGATGGCATAAGTAGACACACAACAATGTGGGTTTCATCGTACGCGTTCGTTCTTCGTCGTTCTTCGTCGATGTACGCAGGCAGGAGGCAAGACAAAGAACGACTGAGTCCTATAAAATATTACTGACGGTCATACTATACATGGTCATGTGTACTGCATTTGCAAAAAACCTACGCATCGGTAAAATGGATGTTGTATGAAAGTGCTCGTCCAAACGGTCAGAAACTGCAAGAGAAAGGGAGTGTACGTACATATTCTGTTTTTTTCCGTATTTAATTATGTATCTGAAGGGCTATGGGGTGTACATGAGTTGAACTATACGAGATAGCTCTTGCTCCAGTCGAGAACTTGAGACGTACTTTCATATGTTGATTTCTTACCAAAGCTTGTTGTTTGTAAACATACAGTATCGAAAGTTGTTACGTACCATGGGACACATTATAAACACGGGCCTGCTCTCAAACGTTCGCATGATTTTTACAGCGTTCAACACATCAGTGTCAGATATGAATGGCACAAGTCAACTAATGTACATCTCATTGGTTTGAGTGGACAGTGACATACAAGAGATATACAACAACATTAACAACCATGAATAGTTGACATGGTCAATAAATCGGAGGCTTTTACACACACAGAAATCATTGCAACATTACCGAACAGACATACTATATATTTATATTTGTACTTTATTTTACTCAAGATAGCTCAAAATATTTCCGACGTAGGCAGTGTCATATAGAGGTGAAATTTGTATTCAACGAGCAGTCGTAGGTTGGGCGAAACATTGCTGGATTGGGCGGGTTCACACACACGTGGAGACCATTGACCGAGGAAAGCTTCTACGAAAGTGTGTCCAACTATATGAATATTCTGTGTTTGTTCTTGTGTAGGTACCTTGCAGGTGCGGGTGTGGGTGTGCATGGGCGTGGGAATATATCCGTGGTAATATGCATCTGTTCAGATGGAAATTTATGAGAAAAGTACCTGTCGTTTCAAGACTTCGTCCTGCATGTGCCACTCGTCACATAGGGGATACCTTTGTTCTTACCTTTGCAATACCCAGTACAGCAATCTTTATCATGGTAGCAATAGGTACCTTTTTCGTAACAACTCGCATGTATACCAGTTGTGGCAGTCATAGCGACCAACACGAAGTAAAGCAGACGAATGTTCATGTTGAAATAATTTAAAGTACACCAAAAACGTCGCGCTGTTTTATAGTGAAAACTTTTAGACCACTTCTTTTTTGGACAATGCATGACGGAGGATGGGCATTGTTTCAGATTCCGTTTAGCACCCACCACACAGTGTATTCGGGCTGGAGTCCGAACCAATAGCTTCTCTCACCGAGCGAGGAAAAGTTGAGGAAAAGGTTTTATCCAAGCCAACCCATCAAGAATGATCATACTGGAAACAGAAAACCACTTAAAAGTGGTTATCAGGGAAATATTATATCAACAAAAATACCATCACGATGGTGAGATCTTTAAAAACTTCCGAGTATAAATAAATCCTTGAATTGAAGCATTGTTGTCCTGAATCCAATCAATACAGGTAGAACAGACTCTAAAAAGGCACAATTGATTGAGCACGTGGATTAAGATGAACTTATCCACCGGGGCGTCAGGGGTAGCAATGCCAAAGGAACTGTGTTGACTTGAGAGTACTCTGCTTGGATTTATTAGGACGGATTCATATTGGGGGGATTCTTTTCGGGAAATCGATGCTTGGAAAGCAGATTTAAATATCTTTGCACGTAATTTTCGCCTTTTTAAAAGTGGATAGTCTGATTTTAGCTATTTGGGCACGCCTTTGGAGTTTATATCTTAGCCTTGATAAAACGCCATATAAAACAATGTCTTTTCCTCATTGATTGTGCAACGGTTGTGCTCTGATTGTATAGTAATGGTGTGTATTGAATGTGCAATGATTGTACACTGATTGTGAACGTATTGAGCCTTCATTGACGGTACGTAAAAGTTGCGTTGACGTGCTCTAGTTGTATTGATCTACACAACACACACACGTATATTTTCAAAGTATTATGTGTGATACCACACTAAAAAGTATAGTAGATTGTACAAAATATTCATGATCCATGGGAGCGAGCACATCGGAACGGTGTTGACTTGAGAGTACTCCACTTGAAGTTGACTGTTTGTTTGGTCGCACCTTGATAGGAATTTATATCTTAGCCTTGATAAAACATAATGTCCTTTCCTCAGGATGAGAGTGTCTAGTGTATATGATCCCTCCCATTTCCTAATGCTATTCGTCCAACTTACTACTGTGCTCGGAACTTTGGGTTCCCCATGCTTCTATGCTGGCAAACTCTCCACGAGTGCATTCTCACGCCCACATCCACACCCACATCCACACCCACACCATACATACAAAATACCTATACATATAATTACGGTACAAAGTGCGTCATAGATAGCATTCATGATATAAGCAAACAAATGAAACAATGGATATGAGTACATATGTTTATTCCTGACTAAATGATACCTAATTTATACAGAGGTACATGATATTTAAATAGCAGCAGATGACTGACTGCGTGGATATGATGTAGCTCAGGCAAGTATACATATTGGAGATAATAAGAAGCAGGCGGAGATAATAAGTAAGAATCAGGCGCCAGAAACTAAACATGCAGTGATGAGAGAAAAACCAAATGTGGAAAGATGCGATTTATAAAGACTCAGCCGTTCTTTGTCTTGCCTCCTGCCGGCGTACATCGACGAAGAACGACGAAGAACGAACGCGTACGATGAAATCCACATTGTTGTGTGTCTACTTATGCCATAGCTAGCATTGTATGTTCTCTCTACCGAAGCAGGCAAATGGACGGGTGGTCATGAAAATGAGTAAATTACTTTTATGGCATACAACGTATAAAGAACAAAGCTATTGTTTTGGATTCCAACGCGAAGAAACTGTATAGTGCATGTGTTTTTTGTATGGCTCGTCAAAGTCCCGAGCACAGACGCAAATGCATAGTAGGACCATCAGTAGTATTTTATAAGACTCAGTCGTTCTTTGTCTTGCCTCCTGCCGGCGTACATCGACGAAGAACGACGAAGAACGAACGCGTACGATGAAACCCACATTGTTGTGTGTCTACTTATGCCATAGCTAGCATTGTATGTTCTCTCTACCGAAGCAGGCAAATGGACGGGTGGTCATGAAAATGAGTAAATTACTTCTATGGCATACAACGTATAAAGAACAAAGCTATTGTTTTGGATTCCAACGCGAAGAAACTGTATAGTGCATGTGTTTTTTGTATGGCTCGTCAAAGTCCCGAGCACAGACGCAAGTTGAACGAGATAACATTAGGAAATGGGGGTGATCATATAGAATACAAAAACTATCTACGTGGCACGACGCGGGTAATTTGGTCACTCCCTGGCGCGATGCGACTCAACCAAGATGGAGATGATACCGAACTGTTCATTTATCCACGCATGTATATTGAGTGAATCACATGCATGTCTCAAGCTGACCGTAAACATGGGCATCACAGTTTCATACTATACATACACATATACATACACATACACACACACACACTCTCTCTCGCGTCCTACATACTTGAATATGGCTGCAAGAGGCCTATCTCTACGATTCCTCACCAAGGTATAATTTACAATATATGTGTATGTGCATGTAGGTATTGTGAATAAAGTGAGTGTTATCACTAGGTAGGTGTGCATGGTAAGTACTGGATGTCGGACGTGTGGTTTCCATCATGAACATATTTGTGCACATTACATACATATATGTACACTTACTTACACAGAGACGTACACTAGAAGTTATGTAGATACACAAGCTGTCTTAGACACTTTCATATATTTGTGCGCACTACTATATCCACCACTACGTACACAGTATAGCACATTATTGTCAACCAACAGCTCTGTCGCGTTGTTTTGCGCTATATTTGCTACTCACCATAAATACACCTATGTCCGCATATAATTACGCTCATATTTCTGCAGGTAGAGGTAAAATTCTCACCTTTCGATCGTAACTGTGTTTCTACAAGGGAATTCTTGCGTGTAATTACTTCCGGTACACTGTTAAAGACCAACGATAAGATACAAATTAGTACAGATATTTTGGCGAAGGGAAAAGAGCCGACAATTAACCTAACCTGGAGTAAGCAAATTTTTGTATACGTGTGTGTGCACAGGTATATGTGTCTATATGTGGGTTTATACAGATACGTCGGTAACTTGGGACAAATTAGATTCAAATTCAGAGTGTACTATTGGCAACGTGAATCAAACCGACAGTTAATTGGGGGTTGCATAACTATATGTGTACATGGACACTGAAATTCATGTGTGAATTTTACCGAATCGTTTTGCTGCCGTTATGTGTTATGGTTGTATTTGCTTGATCGGATATGCCTATGTATGGTCATAAGTTCTGTGTGGGTATACGAGAAGATATATTGCTTCTCGTGCAACTGTAGCCGACTACCTATCAACCCATATTAATCATGTAATGCGACTGGTAATACACTAATAAGGCACTGTGAATACAAATATTGTGTAAGCATTCCAGAATAGCCGTGAGTTCTCGACTCGCAACAAGACAACGTTTTACACCTACCATGCACAAAGGCATATGAATCTGCAAGTCTTAACATCAGTACAAGCGTGTACGCAATCTGGTGGAGATTAGATTCGGTATCTTATATATGTGTCGTGGCTGTGTAATACTCGTATTTATTGGCATGTTCATCCTACTCTTGTTTTGCAGTGGATAAGTCTACAACCGCTTTTGTTCCCACTGGAAAGACAGCGGCACAAATGTTGAGTGAGATTGAAGGGCGATCGCGTCAATTGGCGCTCGAAGCTATATCGGGTGGCAAACGATAAACTGTTCGCGCATGTATCACAAGCATAAAACGTTTATACACACACTCACTACTTATTAGCGTACATAAACGCTATAGTTACCGCAAGCATAAGCACGCCAATATACTAAAGTACAATCACATTGCTGATGTTCGGGGTGTAGTTGTAAACCGTAAGTTGTTGACTGCGTTACATATCACATATACACAAGCATACATACACACACGCAAAACACGAAACAGTAGATGTCTTTCGTGAATGTATAATATTATGAACTTGACTACAATTCGGGATGGAATGCAGCGAGTACATACCCATTTTTTCTTCACATTCGCCATTCTGGAACATACAGCGAGGAACAAGTGAACATGTCTGATGGAATCAATAAATTCGTAATCCCGTCTTCTACTATGATTCATTTATTTGCTCCGTGGGATCGTCATAAACTGTTTATAGCTTGAGGTTGTTGATTAATTCGGTTTGCGGTTAGGTGCATGACACTATTAGACCAACCGAAGAAAACTAACGTACAACTGAGAGCGGCGATATAGACGTAGCTATCCGAGTGATTTTAAGAGAATATGCACCTATGCGTAATTCAAGTAACCTGCGAGATCACGTCACATTTACAACACAACAATTTACTAAAAGTATATGACTGCGTAGATGTGATGTACCTCAGGCAAGTATATATATGGGGAGATAATAAATAAGAATCAGGCGCCAGAAACGAAACATGCAGTGACGAGAGAAAAACCAAATGTGGAAAGATGCGATTTTTTAAGACTCAGTCGTTCTTTGTCTTGCCTCCTGCCGGCGTACATTAACGAAGAACGAACGCGTACGATGAAGTTCACATTGTTGTGTGTCTACTTATGCCATCGCTAGCATTGTATGTTCTCTCTACCGAAGCAGGCAAATGGACGGGTGGTCATGAAAATTAGTAAATTACTTCTATGGCGTACAACGTATGAAGAGCAAAGCTATTGTTTTGGATTCCAACGCGAAGAAACTGTATAGTGCATGTGTTTTTTGTATGGCTCGTCAAAGTCCCGAGCACAGACGCAA
>JAWQFL010000016.1:860307-903081 GCA_033442365.1 Creolimax fragrantissima | reverse complement strand
TACCACGGATATATTCCCACGCCCATGCGTACCCACACCCGCACCTGCAAGGTACCTACACAAGAACAAACACAGAATATTCATATAGTTGGACACACTTTCGTAGAAGCTTTCCTCGGTCAATGGTCTCCACGTGTGTGTGAACCCGCCCAATCCAGCAATGTTTCGCCCAACCTACAACTGCTCGTTGAATACAAATTTCAGCTCTATATGACATTGCCTACGTCGGAAATACTTTGAGCTATCTTGAGTAAAATAAAGTACACATATAAATATATAGTATGTCTGTTCAGTAATGTTGCAATGATTTCTGTGTGTGTAAAAGCCTCCGATTTATTTACCATGTCAACTATACATGTTCTATGATGTGGACATTATACTTGAACGTGTATGCATACTGTAGGCTATTACGAGCCACATAGAAAACACCTGCACTACATCGTTTCTTCGAATTGGAATCCGCAACAACAGCTTTGCCCTTCATACATTGTACGCCATAGAAGTGGTCTACCTAACTCTCTTTACATTAAGGGCTATTCAACAGCTGACAGGTACAACTGGAGGATTATTCACACCGTGTTGTTCCAATGAGGACAACGTATTCAAATGCAGAATGCTTTCTAACCTGTCTTGCACGTTGGTAGCTTATCTAACTAATCGTTCAACACGAGCTGAAAGTATCAACCTAGTCAGATGTTAGATGACGAATAGAAAATAAACAGGCTGCCGCGGATCTTTGCAATGTTTTCGGGATGAATGATATGTAACCGATTGGACAAACTATAATGCAAAGCCCGCCGACAGTATAATATGGATTGAACAGCGACTGAAGCATTTTCATGGTTGAATTCAACTAGGATACTAGAACAATCTAACTGGGGAATAGTTGGAGACCAACTATAAAAAATGTTATGTCCACTCCATACTGCGGAAAAATATCCTATGCAGAATGCTTTCTAACCTGTCTTGCACGTTGGTAACTTATCTAACTAATCGTTCAACAGGGTTGGAGACCAGCTAGAATTGGTATGTCCACTCCATACTGCGGAAAAATATCCTACAACCAGTAAAGAAGAAGTTGTCTATGTTTACATGAGTTATTTCGTATACTCTTATGGGTATGAAGTTACCTATTGTGTGAACATATTCAAAATGTTTACCCGAAGTATTCCGTAAACTGGAGGCTTTTATACAGACTGAAATCATAGAATTATTAATGACGACTTTACTGTACATGGCCAAGTGTACATTATTTTGCCAAACCATCTGATGCATGCATGCATTCAGAGAATCCTCATTAGCACATTATTAGTATGACATGAGAGATAACAAAGGATGCCGCTGTTTTCACTTATAAGCTTCCTACCAAGACACGCATGTATACCGGGTACGATAGTTCTAGCGATGTAAAACAGACGAATATTCATATTGGGATATCTCGCTGTAAAAAGTATCCGTCTACTGTATTCGGCGTATTCCATGATATTGCATGTTGAAATGCCGCATACAATTTTATTATCGTTGGTCCAAGTTGGATGGTTCAAGTATACTGATTGAATTCAACTATGAGGATGGTTCATTATACGGTCAGTAGGCTTTACGTTATAGTCCCATTCACAGTAAATAGGAAAGATCGGCGGCAGGCCTTTGTAAGATCTATGAGAAGTTAAGTGGGTTTATCTTTGCATGTGCCACTCGACACATGCGGGATACCTGATTTGCCTCCTTTGCAGTAATCACTACAGCAGTCGTCATTATGCGTGCACCAAACACCGTTGTTACTACAACCCGCATGTACACTAGTTGCGGCAGTCAAAACGACCAAAACGAAGTAAAGCAGACGAATGTTCATATTGAAGTAATTGCAGTACAACAAAAACGTTGGACTGTTTTTATACCACACAGAGTCTTCGGACTGGAATCCAAACCAATAACTTCTCCAACTCCAAACGACCAATTGCGCTCTTCGATTGAGAGCGAGTCTAGTACATGGAACTATCATATACATGAAACTCGGCAGTAGCAAATACAAGCAAGCAACCGTGATATGGTATGTAAGAGGTGCATTATCGCCAAATAGATCCATCTATCGTATGTATAACATTCATTTACAAATAGAAGATTGGAGTAAAATGTATAAATAGAAACCTTTGTGATTGCCATCTTAGCAGTGTATAATAACTTGATAATTTGTAATTGTTGGTATATATTTATAGAATATATTTAGTGTGTTACATTGCATACCCCATAGGTATGTATTTATAGAACGTATATATCGTCCTTTCATTAGCTCTTGATTCATACCCTGATTGTCTCTTTTTGGTCTATGTCATTTTTATCTTCGTAACACATTTCACGGTTTTTTTTCTTGATGATTTTGTCTACGTAAAAGCCTCCAATTTACTATCACTGTCAATTGCATATGTTCATTAATATGTTATATAGTTGATCATGTATGCATAGTCGTGTATGCATAGTTTACGCTGACACTAGCCGCACAGAAAACACCTGTACTACACAATGTCTTCGAGTTGGTATTCGAAACTATAGCTTTTTCCATCATACATTGTACGACGCAAAAGTTGTGGTCTACCAGTTTTCAAGGACACTCGTCCATTTGCCCTACTTTGGTAGAGTGAACATACAAAACTCGCTATCCTATAATTAGGCACTTCAATAGAATGTCCACAATACTTTTGAGCGGAATATTCGTGGTGCCGTAGAATTCGCCTACTCAACTATTGCTCGAGATGTATCGATCACACATGAGTTATATCAAATATCGGCATAGGAACTGAATAAAACTTGTATAATTTTTTTTAAAGTTATAAAAACCTTTTATATATATCAAAACAGTTAAAGGAATGTTAGAAGAGATTGAAGTGCGTAGACAGACCTAGGGATGACGAACCGATTGGACAAAACTACTATGTGACAGTTCAAATACAAATCGAACAGTGACTGAGGCGTAGTTATAGCCGAATCTAATCCATACAATCGAACAATCAAACAATCTAACTGGGAACTGCTCTGGACCAATGCAGAGAAACCTTTTTTCGTGTATCTTGAGCTTATTTTCACTGTGAAATAGATAATATATCTAGTTACGGATAGGTGGCCTTTTTTGTGTACAGCAATATAGTGCAATATAAACATTCGTCTGCTCTACTTCGCTATAGCCCAAGTGTAAGTTTAGAGTGTACAAGTAAAAGAAATAATTTCTCCTATTAACGCTTTAAAGTACATTTGAACAGAACCATATCTCCATCCTGGGGGAATATATCCCAGCCCCAAGCCCTACCTCATACATACAACATACATACATAAGAACAAACACGAACATTCCTACGTGCGCAACTGTTCTCTTCACTAGATGTTTGGACACACTTTCGTAGAAGTTTTTGTCAGTCCACGGGCACCAGTGTATATGACCCTCCTTTACGTCCAATTTATGACTGCGTACGAAACATTGAGTTATAAATCTCGTCGAGTGCATAATTCGCCTCTATATGACATAGCCTGTAAGAAATATTTATATTTTGCTACAGACATATAGCTCCTTAAACAAATAAAGTACAGTGGCCGTCAATAATGTTCCGATGATTTTTTGTCAGTACAAAAGCCTCTTATGTCAACAATACATGTTCGTTAATGTGGCCTATATACTCTAATGACATCCGTTCATTCTCCTGCTTTGGTAGAGAGAATCTACAAAACTCGCAATGCTGTGATCAGACTTTAATAGAATGCCCACAATGCTTTGAGTGGAATATTCGTGCTGCCATAAAACTCGCCCCACTCAAGTTTCTCGAGCTGTATGAGATTCGGGTTCATGATGCCATCATATATTCCTGGCCACTGATTGCATAATCGATGTGATGGGCGTCACGTATAGACGTATAAGAACCACATGATAAAAAAGGCCTAAAAAATACCCCCTCCCATCAGCTATGAGGCCCCTCCTTACAACATCATTATGACAAATTTGATCCTGTGCCCACTGTCGCATACAGACACATTAACACAACACACGTACACCCAACACACATAAACACACACGGAAGTCTTTCTGAAAAGACACGCACACTCTCAAGACTTGCACGCTCGTATATATAGATAGATATACGTCATCATGCAGATTCGCGTTAAGGTGGGCCATGTGTCCTGTATTGTGGACGTAGATATGTGTGTTTCTTTGGCTCATGCCATGCATATTGTAGTCTCCGCTAGCGTATTATAGTTGCAAAGCAGTATACTCCCCCACATACCTTGTGGAGGCTGACATAATACTACAGCACGGACACACATATATGTGCCAAACCCCAACATCCACAGCTATAAGTACGTGTTTATGCATAAACACCAACGTACAGCACACTCTGAAATTGTCAATTATCATCTTAATTTTGATTTCATGTCATACTTTATTTCCTCTTGTTCTACCTAGACCTTGACTGGAAAGGAAATTGAAATTGACATTGAGGCCAGTGATCCAGTATGTGTTTTATTATAATAACTTATGTAAGTTGGTAGCACCTATCGTAGAAGAACGCACACGCACACGCACACGCACACGCACCCACACACGCACCCACACACGCACCCACACACGCACCCACCCACCCACACACACACACACACACACACACACACACACATCCGTAAGCGTATATTTAGAAAATCATGGTACACTTTCTATTTTCCCGTCTGATTTTATGCGTCTGAAATTCCTTAGGTCGAGCGTATCAAGGAGCGTGTAGAGGAGAAGGAAGGTATTCCACCTATTCAACAACGACTCATTTACGGTGGAAAGCAAATGTATGTTTCAACTTTTTAGCCTGTGAGTATGTTGAAGAACGTGTGTTATTATTGGTGTATATATATACCATATATGACAATGGGTTCAGCTAATTTACGATTGTCGTAATGCAAATGTATTAGCTCTCTGATTCATGCATGTATTTGCGTATGTGCTGCACAGTTTGCAATTGTAGAAAATCCATCTGTGTGAATAATAAGAGAAACACCGGGTATGTCGGTGTGGATATGAATGCGTGTACAGATACAGAAACTCTTCTTTATACACACGTACTGTGGCGTTTTAATACAAAGAGCAAAAATGTACTTAACAATATGGGACAGTTAGTTTCATGTATATGATAGTAGTGTGCATCACGCAAACACCCCATAACGAAACGCAAAGTATGCCTCGTACCTACTGTGTTTTCAATGAACTTAGCCAGTATATGAAGAGTTGTGCATATATATAATCACACCTGCGCTATAGGGAACGTATATGTTCACAAGAATACAATTTCTTCTGAATGGTGATAGGAATGATGATAAACTTGTAAGCGACTTTAAGATCACTGGTGGATCCGTACTGCACTTGGTTTTGGCCCTGCGTGGCGGAGAACGATCAACGGATTTGAGTACATATATTTAGTTATGCTGAGCTCCTTAAACATACGCACAAATACAAAGACCGGTGTAGACAGAAGCGAATCAAATAAAACAAATAGCACTACACCATTTCTCGTGGGACTGTGGACTCACTTGCATGTCAGCCCCGTCCAACGAATGTATATATCTGGACATCTCATATCTTGCAAAGTGAACACATGCATATACATACAAACAAACATACAAATGCGGCATAGTGACATACATATATAAAATGCATGCGGATGTGTACACACGATATAGTGAAAGTATACCAAGTCAGAAGTTTACGTGGCCACACTCTGCTCTGATTCTTGAACGAAAGGACATGTAACAATACCAAATATGCGTATAGGAAGAGCTCGATCTACGTTCGCATTATACGAACTTACACGCTCATATAACGTTTACGCAGAAACTGTCGATCTCCGGACTATAGTGATGAAGAGCTGTACTAGACGTATCGTCCGTGCTCGTTTCGCTTACGCCCTTGCTTTGTGATTAGCCAACAGACGGTTTGAAGTGAGTCGATTTTTGAACAAAAAATCATGTGTGTAAGTAGTTTTGCTTGGAATTGATGTTCGGATAAACTTATTGTTTTATTGCTATTATTTACATATTTCATGAGTAAATAGAATCGTCGACGAACCGCACTCAATAGAAACGACACCAAGAAGTAAGAAGCAAGTGCAGATTTTCGGTGTATAGGACAAATCATTATTATGAATGTAGGTATGTCCAAGTCTTCTCGCCGTCCAGGATCGCTATTTCTACATATACACACATATACATGTACTAAGTAACTTGTGCGCGCAGGCATATTTGATCATGCTTGTGTGCATTTCTCTCTTTCTATGCATAGTGTATATTCGTATATCAGTGTGTGTGCTAGATGTGGCATTTCATCGGATACATTCAATGCCATCGGTTATTACTGCCAAGTCATCGGCTTCCATATATGTCTCCTACATCAAGTCAAAGAGATAACCAAATGTGAATATAATATCTAAACAACAGCAAATGAATAGAAATGTGTGCGTGTATATATATGCTAATGTGGTCAAGACATACAAATCATTTTCTTTTACCATACACAGCATTTTCATAATGTACACTTCGCCCACGGAGAATATCGTAAAAGTTGAACGTACACATGATTTGGCGACCTGCTATGTTGGAGCTTATATATCACCATATGCTCACAAACAAGTATATTTTTAGTACTCACTCCCTCCCTCACTCACTAATAGGTATGCACTCTCCGTAGCCTCACACAAGCAATTCTCGGTATACTTACGTAAGGTAACTTGTCGTCAACAATTTGGTTCGGAATAGAACCCCACATCATGGTAGCTTTGCTCT
Source organism: Creolimax fragrantissima (assembly GCA_033442365.1). NCBI lineage: Eukaryota > Ichthyosporea > Ichthyophonida > Creolimax > Creolimax fragrantissima. The sequence goes on along the minus strand of JAWQFL010000016.1, from coordinate 896,277 downwards.
GTGGATCCTTACGATCTCGGCATTTGAGCCCCTGACAGAGTGAATATGCATTGAGCAAATTTACATACATGTCAATATTTATGGCATACATTGCCTGTCAATGATAGCCGTCGGGATGGTATGCTTGTGCACAACCACATATAGTTATGCATAATGACATGCTACAGCCTGACAGACCCCATTGACCGATGAGTACGTGCATATAACATCTGCTATTCCAATTTACGATATCAGCGTTTACACTATGTACATACATGTACCCAACTAATAGATATATCAATGCATACCTCACTGTGAAACATCCAGAAATGACCATTATGCGACGCTTGAAGGCAACTACTGCAGGGGCTGGTCACATGATAGCCCATAACATTACCACAGCACAAGCAAGCAATATCCTTAATCTTACAGTTACAGTTCTTTGTAACGTAGTCATCTCCGATCAGTCCAACGGACTGGGAAAGTGTGCATACGGTTCGTGTTGTTAAGGGTGCATTTGGGTGTGGGCTTACATACAGAAACGCGGTGCACACACATGTGATCATGTGGGTTTACGTGTATGCTTTTGTCTTCATACAGCATAACTGCTCACAGGTAGCCATATGAACACAGTTTCGGGATAGAACATCACGGAAGTCCCGATTCAGGCAAATTATTCATACTAACGACAAACGAATTCTCACACAACGTCATACACGAATGCAGAGGTACAGATATGTGTATATGTGTACATTGGTATATACATTTTTTGGAGCGACATCGGTCGAGTATAGCTCTACATTTGTATCCCCCAACAGAATAGCACGCATGCCACGGCGTGAGAGGAATGAGTCGCAGTATCCACAGAAGATTTCTCGTACAATCTTGGTCTGAAACTTCGGCAATACAGATACAAGAACAAAGAAATCAAAGCATTTATGTAGGAAAATTTTTAAATTTGACGATGAAGAGTGTACATGTAACGTAAAGAACAGATGTCAAGCTACCCATATGTGCATGACCTTGAAAATTGATATATATATATATATATCTCAATACAGCTATGCGTGCTCTACAAATGCACATATTACATGCTTCCGATGTGCATTAACGTATCAGCTGTATGTGCATGTCTGTGGGTGTGTGCATGCGTACGTTTTCTTATCCTGTGCATACTTGAGAATCTGGCTGTGATCGGTGAGAGTTGGTGTATCTGGACATAACGACGCTTTCATTCGATGAAGTGTGCGAATCACCCATAGATATAGTTGTGTAATTGTTGAGCTGTTGCGAAAGTAGTTTTGGGTTGTATAAGTATTCGACTCAGGAACATACATACAAAATGTTTTCGTAATACACATAATATTCGATTCAAGTGCTGTATTTTGACCACATATCTACGAGTTAATCGTAGAGATAGTAAGGAGATACAATTTTGAATCGGAAGTGAATACACTCCAGTACTTGCTTAGATGTAAATACCATTTCGTGTATCTTACATGAGTACTAAAATACATGTGCGATGTATATATATTGTATGTAAGTCACTACACGGATGACACGTCGCATTTCTTTGTTTTTAAAATTCCTAGTCTTTCGATGACTGTAACTACGATACCTCAAAAATAACCCTTGTTTACAAATTCGAACTCATGTCAGTACCTACTTGCACAACACAAAGCTGTCTCCAGTTCTATACCCGTACCATGTATAGACTTTAGAACTACATGGTGAGGCGTTCGCAGCATATTACATATGTATAAGACAATAAGACAAAAAGACTAGTAGATATATACATAAATATGCTCATGTGTACAAGGATGAACTAACTTACCGGATCAAGGTAGCTTCTGATCCCGCGATGCATTCTATTCGCTGAACAATTGAAACCCATGCATGGAAGCAGCATGAAAAGCATCAATAGTTTGAGTTCATGAGTTCTTTCGTACTCTGATTCTATGCACTTACTTACGGATTAAAGTTCACACATGGGAGAATCATTCATATATACCTACTATACATGCACGTACACATATAAGAATATACTCAATACTCTTTTGTCTAAGATTTTAAATTGTTAAGAGTAATGAATGAAACATTGGTACTCTTACTTGAGCGTTCTTTCAACTCGCTGAAGTGCACATGTCAATATATAATGTGCTGAAAAGTACGAAATGACTACAACATTAACAAATAGACCTACTCCACTTGCTCTTTACCTGTTGAGGACATTATATGAGGAAGCGGCCTATGTCTGTACAGAGTATCGGACGTGTCCGCACGCGACGTAGAGTGCATAATAGCAAGTTAACCAAAACTACGTAAAACTCTAAGTACGTCTACTGAATACAAGATCTAAGTAATTGTGTATGTGCTATCACAAGGTTTAGCCTGTGCTCTGTTCCCATTCACGGAAAGGCCTTACTGAATTGTAAAGATGACTATATTTGTTATACGCAATTTAGTAAAACTGACAAGTGATGACGAACTGAGAGCACTAGCCGCTACGTGTGATATCGTGTGTGTTTGATTGAAAGCACATGAATGTTTGCGTGTACACGCTAGACGTTTATCGTGTTAGACGTGTGCCCAATATACAAGAAAAATAACGTATAGATGAGATGTGAATACTTGATACTAATTCGAATCGAAGGTATGAAATGGATTTAAATGCTAATGTGAAATATAAATAGCATGGTTACTCATTGTATATGTTAGCGTGTTTACACTGTGTATACAAACGTATGGCGGTCATCAACTGCACTTCAGTAAGTCATATACAACCAACCAACAAACAGAAAAGAGTGAATTTCACGTTCGTAGTACTACGATTAGGGAAAGAGAGGCCGTTTCGCTAAAATAAGGCCTCTCTATGTCTCTCTTTCTCACTGTCTCTCTCTTTCTTACTGTCTCTCTTTCTCTTTCTCTATCTCTACCTCTCTCTCTCTCTATCTATCTCTCTACATGCGTGCGTCGTTCTGTGTCAGCATGTGTGCAGTTCGGTGTTTGTGTATGTGATGAGAGAATAAGAACGCACAATCTATTTTAAGAAAGATTAAACTCTATAAATAGAAATTCTGTCATGTGTTCTTACGGCCAATAAAAAATCTTTATCAGGACTTCTTCTTCCCATAACGGGCAAGAAGAGAATCATTGTTTTTTATTCGATTTACGACACCTGGCTTTGCCTTTGTCGACAGATCTATCCATACCAAGGTTGGGTGACTCTTCCATGTTTCCAAATTTAAATTTACTACATTACCATCGAAGCTCGTCGTTAATTTACTTGCGTTGTATTGGTCAAGTAACTGCATACGAGTCACCCCCGCAGTACCCGCAGTGATGATCAGAAATGAGTTTTTTTGTGATGTTAAAAACACATTTGCCGTACTCACCGCAGATATATTCGTATTAAGTATCCATGAGTGTCACCGACAATTGGTGAGATGGGGTACAGCCCACACCTACAATGCATTCCTGCATGAACAACTCTTCGCAGAGATAGAGAAACCTCAACGTTCTACATATCAAATCGAGGTTGCCCTATCCACGTGTGTCGGAATCCAGCAACACGATACCTCCTTCCGGGAGGTAGGTCCCCAGTTATGGACGGATGTACGGTCGACGTTGTTTAGGTCTGTTTCCAGAACAAGCATATCCCCTCGAGAAACGGATTTAGTAATGTGTTATACTTTTCGCGTTGGATACCAGCGTTTGTACTATTTATTCATACGTGCACAAACCGCATATAAACAGACCGTAGTTGTGCTTTTGTTTATCGTCATGCGAATGTTTAGCGACTAGCTCCGGAACATAGACTTTCAAATAGAAGTGAGTATGCTGAATGTTATAAAGTGAAAATGCCTCATTAATTGATGTTGGCTATTAAATGTTTTGACTGATTACTCCGTAGACTTTACACTGTGATAGATAGATCTGAAATACTTTAAACAGAAGGTTTAGGCCGTTGTGGTTCCACTGGAGGCAGGCCTTTCGAATTGTCACTGTAACCACACTTTAAAAACGATGGACGCAGAAAGAGAGGAAGTTTGATGTGGACTGGCGTACAGTTAATCGCTATACTCGTATACTTAATCATGGCGAACCCGTTGCAATGTACATACTATATAGTGTACTTATCATGCAAGTGGGTTCTTAACGGTGCTATCATAGTCTCGAAATTGCCTAATTATTCACCGAAACACACTGTGCTTATATTGATATCCAGCTTGCTGTAATTTATTTAATACCGAGTTTTGCAGTTGCCGTGGGTTGGCAAGCTATCAAAATATCCACAAATCACGAGCTATATTGCACTATTTAGCTAGATCGAATGTGTGTTACATAACCTAGTGCTGCGTAAGTTTATCCATTATCCACACATATATCTTAAAAATAAGCAAAAGTATCCATCAATGATTTTTGTATATATTCGCACATTACTCATCGAGCTTACATTTATTCAATATGTATCGGACGAACGAAGCATTCCGTTCCTATAAATAACTACGAAAAAATCCTTCACGGCTCAACGACGATGTTCCAATTGTGTGTATCCGCAGCCTCACCTTGCTATTTATCGTAACAATAAATTGTAAGCAAATTTGAATACCCAGTCTGCCCAAACTGTAAATATCAATATGTTTCGAGGCAACAAGATGGACAGACCCCTGATCGCCCTCAGTGTCACAAATGTCAAAGCGCATGTAACACATGCGGGACTCAGAAACGTGTACAAAAGAGTGTCACATACCAAAAAGCACGGGAATATATATACAATAATAATAAATGAGTACATACATGAATTTCTTTTAGTGCGATGTACAGCTTTTGCAAAACAGGGCCAAGTGAATCTTTCGTTCCCGGAATGCTTATAACTGAGTCCCCATACACAATCTTACTGATAGGAGAACAGACCACAGCCGTACCCACAGCACCCACTTCACTGAACTCGCTGACCTCTGTGATTGCAATGGGCCTGCGCTCTACAATAAGTCCAAGATCAGATGCTAGGACCTAAACAGTATGTTTGTGTGAGTCTTTTATGATGTATTGTGAGACTGCGTGACTGGCGTGTACACGAATAGCAGCTACGTGTCGTATGTGTCTGGTACAATAGTCGATTAAGATGCACAAGCATGCATATGCAGCGAAGCTGTATGTGGTTGTGCGTAGGATTTGCATTCGCATACAAGTATACAATGAGAAGCATTTTTCTATGCTCATGATTTACAGAGAAGGGCATATTCTTATAAATATAGGTTTGTGAATACATGGTTGTGGCTCCACATAGGCATAGGTGTTTATACAAAACAAGTAACATACACTTCATACATATGTTGGCATAAAATGGAATGAGGAATAAAGACAAAAAAATTCGTAGGCACTGCTCTATGCAACACATACATAGATATATGACGCATATGTAAAGCTTGTATGTGATGCACATACCTCCAGGGACATATTCGTAATGGAGGGAAGAATGGAGTCTGACTCTGGTGTCAAGTATTTACTTCCATCCTTAGAGATGGCTACAAAGTTTGATGATGCGAACTCTTCAACATACGACCTCGTTTGCGCGTCCAGGAAAAGAGTTATGGGAAACCCATTTGCCTTTTATGTGTGATGGTGTATTAGTAAGCATGTGAATGGAAGTCATCAATTTTCAAACAAAACATGTGCATGGTATAATGAAAATACACAACACACAATTATTTGTCCTGTGCTGTTATGCATGTGTGTGTCTGTGTGTGATCAAGTACACGAAAATGTTTACCAACCTTGGCTTTCTTACTAGATTCCATCGCGGCTGCATAGTTACCAGCTACCTGAAAAGTTTTAAAGGTGTGCATCTACTGTCAGAGAAATTGATATTCTGTACCAATAGAAAATGCTTGAAAGGGCCAAAGAGGAGTGGGCCGGCTACAAAGACTAACACACACCAAGGCATACAAGTGCAGCACTCTAGCATATACGAAACGTATGTATGAACATACACTAGACCCAATAAGAGCAAACAACTGCACTATAGTCAAACATGCTGTACCTTGACATTTCCAACACCACGTGGCGCTGCACGATCGTAGTTGTCGACCACAAAGGCAGGAATGGATTGCACCGCGCCACTATAGAAGTCTCCAACGGGTGTGACATATACCAGAAACTATGTTTTTCACGGGATTAAGACATTTGTTTGATTAATTACTACACAAACAGTATAATAGCAATTGCTGGCGTAAAATGGTTCGCAGAGTGTGTCTGGGTTAGATTCAATTATGACGTAGGATTCAAACATGTGCACGTATAAGTGTGATAGATACATGTAGTCAATAAGTGTTCGGTTCACATAGAGTGATTCGTATTCTGTACACAAACAGTAGCTTTCGAACCTTATATTCCTTGGAGGGGTCGAGGCCAACAACTGCTTCAGTTGCAAACATGAATGGCCGAATATACAAAGAACCTGCACCGTGATCCGGTACATATGACATATTACTTCGTACGGCCGTCATTACGGCTTCAATGAAAAACGACACGTCAACCTGAGGCATCATCAACCGTGCAGCAGATCTGTAGACGAAAGTAGGTTGAGGCAAATAGGTTGTATTAGTACGTTACGCATGTATATCGCAGTACAAGAATGCATAATCGAGTGCTCACGATTGTGTGGGACAGTGCGCTACCAAAAAGCATACCGATTAAAGCGTTTGGCGTTCTCATCCGGTCTAAAAAGGCGAACCTTTCCATCCTTGCCCTGTAGATAAAGACGTGTCAAACCATTTGTCAAGCTTGCCTAGCAGTGGAATATAAACACGGGAATAGTACTAAATGCTGTCATTACTTCAGCAATATTGCAAAGCACACGCACCGTACCATACATACATAATTAATACAGCGGAATATCTACCTTGTGTGCCTTCAGTCCTTCGAAGATTGTTTGCCCGTAGTGAAGTGTGGCGGCAGACATGTGCAATTTAATATACGGGTCGGCGACATTCTCAATTGATCCCCACTTCCCATCTATAGGTCAATGTCCCCCACATCACAAAGTATAAACGTAAGAAAATCTCAGTCAAAACTAAACGTTGGTAGTAATTTACAAGTGCGAGATAGGTACAACTCTTACTGCTTTAAACGCATGATCAGATACATTTTAGTTAATAAGACCAATTCCCCACAAGTAAATAGCCGATCCCATAATACCTTTACACATGTAAGCATTAAAAGCAGAGCATAAACACTAACCTTTGTAGATAACTTCTACGTGAGAGTCTGTGTCAGAGTACACGAAGCCCTTGGGTGTTGGTTTAGTCGAAGTCGATTGGGCCATGGCTAACAAAACGCAAGAAACAGAGACTGGGTGATCAAATTACGTATGCAAGCGAATGTGAATTGTTCCAGGCAGACAGTAGTTCGTTCTCAATAGTATAGATATATTTACACTTACGAAGGATGAACGAAGCTATATATAATGCAGTAAGCAGTCACGCATATCATATACACGCGCCTGTTTATACAGTATATGAATGCGGCAATTATGCACGTTGATTGGCGGACGTTGGAACCTAATGCTCCATCTGACAGGTGTTGCCGAAACATGATGTCAGGGTGTTCGATAACAGTGTACACACATACACATAATAGTATAGATACGCACTCACATTCACATGCACTAACTCACACAGGCACAAACACCCACAAACACCAACAAACACATACAAACGGCGGTGATCCTGGGCGTTGATAGCCAGCTCCCCCTCTGCACACTCCTCTATCGCTTTCCGCAACTGCTAGTTTCTTGCTGCACCAGTAAAACAATATCTCTGTTGGAAGAACCCTTCTTAATATACTCCGTTTCAACATCCTACATACTTAAAATTTCTGTACTCCGACGTTAATACTACGAAATAGTGGTGATTCTTTTGTTGTCCACACGAAACGTACGATGAATGCAAGCACTGTAATTTTCTGTAATGCTCGCAATATGCAGTGAGGAACGACAAAGTTATGTTTTAGACATTCTTTATGTACATTTACAATGCTAGATTCTTCTTCTATATGGATTGTAAAGCTCAATCCGTTGTATCAGTTCTAGCCTTTTTGTGCGGCGGTTGTTCAATGGCAGGCGGCGATGCAGAAAGTTTGTGTTTGTTCTTTAGGTTTTTACTGGCAAGGTGCTCACAGTGGCTTAATGTGAACAAGTGTCGAGAGGATACAAGTCCAACAAATGCATCGTCGCCAGGAACCTGATAATTTAGTGCGGTGTGTATGTGTGAGCTTGATGTCTGCTGCATGTGCAAACCGCCCACTTGATAGTGTACGAGGCTGATTCTTGCATTTGCATACTTGATATTCAAACAAAAACACGAACGTAACATCATTGAGTAGACGTAGTCCACAAACATGAGAGTTCGTGTTTGGAATAAAGTCTGTAAACTGGGCGTAATAAAATTATTGAACGCATATACACAAACGTGGTACTTGTAGGTGCACAAACGCACATATAGAAAGTACATTTAACCATACCTTTCCAACACCAATCCAGCGTGAATCAGCAAGAAAGTTCTTTTTCGTGAGACGACTGACAGAATTTTTACCCCCCGCCTCCCAAGATCCAGTTGCAAACTAGAAAATATCAAGGGCAATGGGAGACAAACAAATCGTATTAGTGCTAAAGATAATCCCGCAATGTTAACAGCTGGTTTGTGACAAACTGGCACACTTTCATGTCATAGTTCCAAACTCGTAAATCCACGTTCCACGTTAGACAATAACCACATACTCTCATACGTATGCACACTCTTCAGCTTACATATCCACATTCATACTACGAAATATATGCAATGTCCATGTGCATATACAAACGTGGGTACAAAAATTGTCTCAAAACATATTTTACGTGATTTGTGCTTTATACGTAAACACAACAAACCCACCTCTCCATCAATGCGACCGAAGGCATATGCAGTGTTGGAATGGGTATTGGACAGGTAGATTTTGTTAATCTATACAAAATAATAAGAATATCAGTCATGAGGGTTCAAATGCGGGCGGGCGTTTGGGTGCGTTTTCGTGATGTTTCTACTTTTGTAGGTGTACATTCGAGATGCATACATGCTTTCGCATTGTTAGTTGGACATGTAGTTTCGCTGAAACAACACTTTGGAAACAGATACTAAATGTATCAGTCGCATGCACAGGTAAGTATATTAATAGCTACATATTACACGCACACACATACACGATCTAAGCATTCATGTATCAGTCACATATGCATAATATAATAGTTACGCGAACTTACATCGAATTTCAATCCTCCGCGCCATGATCCAACTGTTCGCCATTTACGAGGGTCTATGAAAAACGCCACCCTGTCCACCCCTCCTGCACACAGCATACCCTTACCCGACGTGACCGTATGTAACACACCGCTACCTGGCTGTGTATTCCCAGGATTTTGTATCAAATTTAATACTATATGTATAATATAGTCTCACAAACATATACCAACACATATCATACCCTCCCCTACAAATATGCGGAATCGTATACTCGTTTTCCACGCATGTGCAAACTTTGTATGTATTTACGCACGGCTAAATCAAACACTTGTGTACAACAGAATATCAATTTGCTTATGTTACATAAATGTGTTCGTAATCGGCGGGAGAGAGTGTACTTATGATCTGGCTTCATACAAACATATATGTCCTAATACACATCTTACGTGGCTTGACAGACATACGCACACAAAAACATATTTACCCATGCACACACACACATATATATATATATATATCTGTGTATACACATACCATCATTCGCCTAATACAACCGCCCTTCTCCATCATCCTCGGATCCCACACGGAGATTTGATGTCTCTCAGTCACCGCTATTAGCGGTTGGTGTGAAGGTGTCGTGTCTGGTGATGTATACGTGATTGCATGAATTGGAAGCTCAGTATAGATTTCCCTCGTTGATTTACCATCATTGTATATATTAATAAGCCTCTGCTGCTGCATAGCTGTGGTCACCTGTGCATACGTTGTGTACGTGTACGTAAAGTGTCTGAATGTGTATCACTATATGTCCATGCATGAGTATAGCAAAAATAAGTCAAGTTTAGCAAGCGCAATTGTACATGATATATAACTACTGTGCACGTAATATGAAATATGGATATGATTGTAACTGACAAACAGGTCGCATTCATTGCAGACGATGTGAAGCGATTCATAAGCTTTTACTGTCGAAGTATTTGTTTTGAGTTGTGATTTAAATTTTGGTGTATACAAGTACGTGTATGTGTGTGCATGTACACATCCGTATTTGTGGGTCAGTAAAGTATACATCCAAGTATATTCAATGACAGTCATCACCTATACATGAAAAAGGGTGCGCGCACGTTAACATATGCGTACAATACGTGTGGGCTTGTTTATTCCAATACTATGTATTATGCATGAATGCGGATTACGTGTTTACACTCAACGGAACGAACTGAAACAAAAGCTCTTTGTGAATATCTAAATAATAACATATATATGGCTATGAATAAACATGCGTGAATGCACTCAATCATGCGTGTTCTGTGCACCGCACACCGTCATACATGTGTAAGAATATTATACCTCTGAAGAATCAGCCGGATTAAACGTAATACCAGACCAACCATATTCTTTACGAACACTGTCGTATGAAGGTTGTAGATGCGTGACAACACTGGACTCGGCATCGCCTTTATCACATAAGGGCCTACTTAAGTATGCATGTCCATACCCATCCACACTTCCAATAATGACATTTCCACCATTGCCATAACCATCTGATGTTGGGCTAAGAATATGGGAATCGATTGATATGATGTTGTTTCCATCTCCCTTTACGTTTGTGTGTGTGTGATTTTTCATGTTAGTGACAGTGACAGAATGATAGGGGTTGCGAACGCCCACTCCAGACTCGAAATCAAATTCAATGTTTTCATCCCCTCCGCCGCCATATGCGAGTGTTACATGCTTCACACTGTTGCCGGCAGCAACGTATACAGAGGTCGAGCTTTCGGCTGTAATTAAGTTACCTGCGGGACACCCAGTAGATACTGGTAGGTCTAATGCCTCTGCAGAACGGTGAACAGTGAAAGCAGACATGGTATAGTAGAAAGTAACTTGTATTTGTGCTTGTTAGAAACTGTAGGTGCATGTAAGCGAGTTTAGTGTTTGTGCACGTGCGCGTGTTTGTGTGTGTGTGTATGCATGTGTTGTGTGTGGTATAGTGTGCGTATCAACAAATGTGAAATGTGCGAGCACTGCTTTTGGCGGGTCTTCCAACACACGTGCATTTGCGTGCACAAAGAAAAAACTCCTACACATGTACACATATATACATATACACAACATACATACACATACATACACAAACATACATTCATTCTTTTACTTACATATACATATAAACACAAATGCACGTACATACACACCTGCACGTATATACACATACACAGTTTCTCATGGCATCTATAGATAGAGTTTAGAGTACAGAAATTTAGTTTGGCATAGTTTATTCGCTCGCTTAAGTATGGGAAGAATACTGTGGAATATAATTCGACAGGCATGGATACCTACAAATGAGAGAGCGCTCCTAACTTCGCAAGAAGGTGATGCACTAATGTGTAACTTTTGTTTCTCTTGCATGTATATAAATTGTAAGTGAATTGCATTGTTCAAATATGGACTATACAGCTAATATTAAAATTGTTTTTCTTCATTTTTCATGTACTTACAATAAAACTTCAATATTCTATCATTCAGCCCTGTTAAATCGTTTCAACACCAACCGAATGTGGCCAAGATCCGCATCTATTGGTAACGGTGATGTTATCAATTATGTGGACTCTTTGGACAGTGTAAGCAAGAACAAACACACGTACACACATACTTCCAAGATTACAAGAGATTTATTAGATCGTCAGAGAAATGGTATACCGCTGGTCATGACACATGGTTACGGCTCAGGGTTGGGCTTTTTCTTCAATAATTACGATGCCATGTGCGAAGCGTTTCCTAGGGTGTTGAGTGTTGACTGGCTAGGTATTTATCTCTGAAACAGCCAAACACCTACACATATGTACGTAGTAATACAATACAAAGCAATATATAAGTACCAGGCATATGCATTAGTACTTTTGTGAATCAAAGCACGACTATATCATACATGCCTGAAAGGCAAGTATATGCTAATGACTAGATTATCTTCTTGTGTATGCATATGGTACCAGTCCCTAGATATGCGTGCACTTCTTGCGCGTGTATGGCATGCGTTTGCAGTGTGGGTCGAAGTACGATAATGCTAGTGTGAGAGAGTAAGCGGTGCCAGTATTCAGTACGTAGTACATATATCATAGCTACAAGGTCCATATATATACATTCGTACATATATGCACATCTACACACACCCACAGGTATGGGAGGTAGCAGTCGTCCTCTGAGATGTTACCAACCGCCACGGGTACCATTGTTATGTCGAAGCAGTTTTTCGGAGAAGGAATCCATTCGTTTCTTTACTGATTCACTAGAGCGATGGCGAGAATATGTTGGCATTGAGAAGTAGGTTATTTTAAATATATTATTTTACGTACGTGGGTGGATATATGCATAGATTACTGGAATTTGTGTACGCCTATGTGTACATTAATCACTACCATAACACGGTATGTCTTATGTTTTACGAACGTGTTAGTTTCGAGGATTGAATATACAGTACACCATCGGATATTTTTATAATTATATATATGCTCCGTTCTAGATGGGAATATCCTGCCGTTTGTCCCTGCAGATATTCCCTGTGTATGAAAACCTGTGCATAAGAATGCACACTCACCTGTTAACCTGTGGGTGACTATGTGATATAGTGAACATTGCCAATCACACGGGAGTGATCACCATAATTCCATGTGGTCTTATTACTACAAGTTTCATCGTATGAGTAGCAGCTTGTGGGGGATATTAAACTGCAAATCCTTTCCGCAAGTCAAATTCTACTCATATCGTTCATGATTCCGTAATTTATGCGCACAAGTTTTCATATATATACATACGCATATACACATACAAAGCGAGCATGTGCATAATATTGGTTCATCTACATATCAAACTCGCCAGACATCCAACTCCTGTGTAATATATACATATGTACCTCCGTATACACATTCAGCCGTATCTCTATACTTCGTAAATATCCAGGTTTCACCTTTTGGGACATTCACTCGGGGGATACCTGGCCGCTCAATATGCCCTACAGTACCCACATCGTATTGAGACTCTTACATTAGCGTCACCAGCGGGAATCCCAAAAGTGCCTGAGACTTTGCTAGACAAATTTGTACAGGGTGTGTATAAATGTACTTCCACATCGTATACATATGTGCATATATTAAGCTGAGACTATATGACCACGCCCTGCTGAAGGTATACTAGGGCGCAAATATCATCACGAACCGCACCAATATATATACACATGCACGTACGAAATATATAGATAGCACGAATACTCGGCAGTACACATGCGCACAGGTCAAGTTATATAAATGTTATGTTTGCATCAGCACTTGTGGTTATATGCCTTCCATCAGGACCAATTGTCTGCCGACTACAGTGTATGCGTTGAGTTGCGTGTTCATGAAAACTGAACGCTGTACACAAGCGTACACATAGTAGTACTCATAGTCAACAATAGTGACCCCAACTCCTCTTTCTCCCCTCACACAAACGTTTACATGTGTATATGTATACACATGGCGTACATGCACGCAGGCGAAGTCCAAAATCCTCCGCGCCTTCCATGGGCACTTAGACTGCTAGATGCGGCATGGGCCTCGAATGTTACACCACAACAGCTCATACGTATGCTTGGACGCAGAGGACCATCTCTTACACTTGAGGCAGTAATAAGACGATTTGGGTCTACTCGATTTACACCTGGAGATGCTTCCCTTTTGGCGAATTATTTATACCATATTACTGCTGCCCCTGCATCAGGGGAATTCGCGCTGAATAGCCTGTAAGTACAATATGACGTGCGTGTACTTGCAGCTTGATCAGCTGAGCGTGTGTATATGTGTTTCCAAATCAAACTTTTATCTAGTACACTTGGTTTCATCCAATGCGCTTGATATGTAACAGCGCATGCTTGGGTGCACATGTTTTACTCTCCTCAGGTTAAAACCGTTCATTCCGGCTGCCAACGTTCAAGGCGCAGGAGTTTATGCTCACTTACCTTTGGAGGATGAGCTCGAGCGGCTCAGTGATATTCATACACATTTACTGTTCGGAGTAAGTCTGTTTGTACCGCCAACATGCTTCTATGTAATATGGTTGTCAAAGAGCATGTGCGTAACTGCCTGTGTATGAGAAATATGTACACGCTTAATGTACTCATACGTAATTTTGACGTGCTTTTCCCAGCTCCCCCACACGCTTCACATCACATATCCACACGCCATAGGCAACCTATGCGTACCCAGAGGTTGCATCTTTTAACCCAATTCTCGAAACACCATCACAAGTACCAATGCACACGTGTATTTTAATGAGCATATACCCAAAAACACATATGTATTAAACAGGACAGCGATTGGCTTTTTCATCCATCCATCGTCCGGTTGGCCCAAAAACATAACATGAATTTGACTGTTGTACCTCATGCGGGTCATCATTTGTACATGGACAACCATGAGTTTTTCAACCAGTCCGTAGTCAACTGTATCAAACGAAGAAAATTAGAACACGAGCCCCTGAACGTAGAGCGATAATTTGCCAATGTGGGGAGTCCAGGATGTATGTGGAGTTTGTTTGTTTATTTATATGTTCGTTAACCTAGTCCTCGCGAGCACCCGTCTGTATACACACACTTCGGTGTACACGTGCTCATTCCAGTACGAACAGCCCCAAGTAAACCGGGTCTTCGTATGCTCACCTCTATGTGCATCAGTGCTTGCTATGCTACATACCGTATTATCACTTCGTGACTAAATACTTGAACTTTACGAGCAAACTCTGCACTTTTAAAACTAGAGTTAATAAGCTAAGCCAAAACATCACCGTCCTATAAGTAGTAAGTCGATATGTCCATAGCTCCTCGGCATAGATGTATTTGATACAGAATCAATGCCTTTCCTCGAGCAAATCCATTAAAGTGTTGTTTGCATCAATCTTTCAGTTTTGCTCGGTGGCTTGGATTGGACTGACAATCCGACGAGTATATTTGCCCTTACTGCCCTACCTATTTATGCGCGCTTACCAACTCTGCTTATAATTCCACAACTAAATTTGACGAATACATACACATCTACGTCTGAAACACCAAATGGAATATCCACCCGAGAGCCAACCAACCCATGTGATCTCTCATATATTTCATGTATGCGCATATTTCCGTGTGTTGATACATATATTCAACCCTACTCCCCCATTTGTATTCTAGTTCGTCATTCATCCAAGAGAAACGATAAACAAAGACATACACACAAACAACCACACGATCACAACACAAAATACTTTATATGTTCTTTATTTTTCATCACCACTCTCTTCCTACCTCGCCTCTCAAGTACAATGTCCACACATGTATAGTATACATATATACGGACGCATATGTCAACAGATAACTCATTCTGTGTATACATTTGGAATTACGAGTGTTGAATATAGGTCTTTGTGCATTGTGGTTAGAAGCACTTGTTCTGCAGAGAGAGCCTTCACAATCTTTTCATGTGTAAATCCTACTACAGACATACCATTGATCGCCATAATTCGGTATCCCGCCTGTAAACATGAACGATGTATAGATGTGGGTGGGAGTCACGTGTGTTTGTACATGTATGTATTTCTCTACTGACGTTGCGCGAAGTAGTTGTTCTCTCAAGAGTGACATCGTAATCCTTGCCAGAAATGCCGTTGATAGCCATAATTAGTATGCATGTGTAGTCTGTGAATACCTCAAGCGGCTTATTACACATAGGTAGATTTGTGAAATTCGAATATATACTTTCGCCTATTTCAGGCATAAGGCGATGCGTATATAATGTTTAAAGTACAGACATGCTCGCCGAGTTCAATGTTTATGCTTTGCGCACATATTCATACTCACGAATAGCTACCGCATGTACAAATATTATATATAACACAAACCTTGAGTCCGGCTATATCTGCTGGTCCGTTCTTATCGACGCACACGACTTCGCCGTGCAACACGTCGAATCCCTTAATTGAAAATACAAACAACGAACACGTCGGACATTAACAGTAGAATTATACGTTTCCAAACATGTAAGCGTGAGCGTGAGCGTGAGCCGTATGTATGCTGACGTACATATACGATTGTACGTAAAGGGTGAAGATCTACGTGAGCATACAGGTATGTCTGAATGCCAGTTTCTGTGTTCGTGACATGAACGTGACTGTTGAATGTACGTGTGCGTACGTACCAGCTTGGAGTTTCGTGGACGTGTGATGGTGACTTGGTTGACCATATTCATAGGTATGACGACAAATTCAATTTTTTCTAATGAGGTAAGTGCCTTGAAGAGGTCCAATACACGCCTGAACGGAAGTCCAACAACAGACTGCAACGAAATATTTACGAAAGGGAAAGAGCAATAGTCTGATTCGAGCAATTAATAATTCAAACACACATGCATGTACACACGTAAATATATCAGCACCGAATTTGATTTTACTACCGTCATGTAAGACTTTTCTAGTTCCTTTGCAGAGAGAGATCAAATTTTTATTGACTGCATAGAACCAATTCGGCAGAACATGTACACACATTCAACATGTGTCTCATGAAAACATGTACGAGGAACGTAAGCGCGAATTCTTATTCACTCTTAACATTAGTACATGAACATGCTCACATAACTACTGTGAACTTTTTCTACAGCAAATAATTTCAAACAGACGACTCTACTCAAAAACATCAAAGCGCTTAGTATCGCCAATATGACATCGTACACATACAGAAATGTACACAACAATACACAACCATGCACCTGTGTTGTGCAACTTTACAGTTCGACCCGCCCTACTCTTGCAAAAAAGTAGTCGTCACTTACATATATATATCTCCACAACTATATGTATGTATCATGTCACTTACAGTTCCTTCAACACTGATGATCTGATCCCCCACAAAGAATTCACCACTCCTACTTGCAACACTGCCCGGGAAGATATGGGAGATGAATATACATGGAAGCAGAGACGATCGACCTGTCTGATAAATGGCGAAGGAGACTGATTTGAGCAAATGTGTAAGTATATTTGTACATCCACATGCACGAGATTACAGTTGTGTAGTTGGCAAGTACGTATTTATGAGCACGAGAAATTACGTGCAATGTTCACGATGTGAGTATACCTCTGTTATCATGAAACCCAGAGGTTCGTCACGTGCCTTACGAAGAAGCACGTTCTTTTGCTTCTCAACGTCTGCGAACATTTTGATATCGGCATCGGATATTCGTTGTTCTTTATGTGCCTTCTCGTATGTATCTACATCATGGCAGCAAATATCGTTATTCGGTTACGATTTTTTTGAGATGGACAGACAATAGATGAAATGTATACGTCCGATATGTTGGCATATAACATGTTT
Organism: Creolimax fragrantissima; assembly: GCA_033442365.1. Classification (NCBI taxonomy): domain Eukaryota; class Ichthyosporea; order Ichthyophonida; genus Creolimax; species Creolimax fragrantissima. Next base: position 878,646 of record JAWQFL010000016.1, on the reverse strand, counting down.
TGGTATGTTCCATGTGTGAAAATGTGTCGAAAAGTATGAGAATTCGCATATATGCTTACACAGAGTGCGTGAGTGTTGTTAATACATGTACGTGTTGTTAATATATGTACTTGAGCGTATATATGCATGGAACAGAGGGTATATACATCGATGTTGTGTGTGCACCATCTCATAATTACGCCTGACAGAGGAATCTTGTGAGAAAATTGGTACATTTGCTTGCAGGTATTGTGTGTTCATCTTTGAGCACTTGAGAACGTGCTATCGCTTTGGAATATATTTATACGTTGATGCTAAAGTATACGCAACTGAATTATGTAGAGTATCAGAACGGAGAACGTGCTATCGCTTTGGAATATATTTATACGTTGATGCTAAAGTATACGCAACTAAATTATGTAGAGTATCAAGATGACAATAACATAAACTCGACGGCACTAGACAATAAATTGAAATGTTCATGCGTTTGTGCAAAATGATCGTAACAGATATGTAACTATTTGCAGATAAACTTTCACGTGTTGTACATACTCGTAACATGTATATAAAATCATAGACGTAACAATCGAGTCCATATCACAATATTGCAATTCATGACATTTACGTTGCGTGTGTAGTATTTGTACAAAGAGACAAACATACATATACACATACCTTGTCTCATCAACTGAACCTGTGCCTGCGTGTCGCAAATTACCTGTTGCTGCTCTTGCGTTTGTTGTTGTGGAAGTTGCATCTGCTGTTCCTGTACGTCCGCATTCAAAGCAACCTTCTGCTGAGAGGGCGTACTGGTGGTGGTAAGTGTAATATTGTCAGTTCTACTTTCATTCGAACTTGCAGGTATAGGGGGAGGTGTGGATGTGTGTGACGGCGTTATGGATATAGATGTGGATTCGAGTATGGGCGAATCTGACTCCTTTTGGGCCCCCTTTTCAGCGATTGTTTCGTCAATCTGTTTCTTACGGGTTACTTTGGCAGACATGGCCTCGATACCCACAGACAATTCCTCCACATCATCTACATCGTTTGTAACTTTAGTCTCTGCTTTGAATTCAGGCTCACTTGACCTATTTTCAGTCGTTTTCGCCTGGCGTGTGCGCAGGTAAGTTGAATTAATTGAGTTTTATGTGTGCCTACGTGTTATACGCGTTTATATCGTTTAATCTGCACACACTGGCTTGTTCCTATCATCTTTTGCATATTCTGTGTAAGATAATAGTCTGAGTGACGAGCTATGATATCATCTGTATACGTATATCTGTATGCACAGTGTAAGAGTCAAAACTATAAATTCAACATTCAGAACGGATCTGTCTGTGCTCGTTCCGAATTCACAGCCAAACACAGCACCACATGCACTAAACATTTGGCGAAATATAAATTACTTACATCGGAAAAATTGTCGACGTCATCGGTCGAAATGTCTTCTTTCTGACTCATTATTACTAATCTTCTAATGATGAGGTGCGGTATAAATATGAATGTGTACGTAGGTGTGTAGCACAGTTGTGTACGTCTATTATCTGTATGTTGACCGTATCAGCATGTATGCACACTCGAATTGTACGATATTTACGTGTGTGTACGTCTACGGTATGCACACGAAAGGATAGGAGGTGCTTCTGCGTTCGTTGCGTATGTGCATGCATGTATGCATGTACGTTTGTTTGGTGTTATGGAATGCTATGAGAAGTAAGGGAATTGAGGTTTAAGTAAAGAAGACCAAGCGCAGAGGGCATTTGTGTTTTGTGTTGTTATCGACTACCGTTCAGTGTGGTTACCAAAGAAGGCGTCGTGGACCATGATATAAATAGATTAACTATAAATCAATGACAACGCGTAAACAGGGAGCTTTTACATTTTCTTACGTAAACTAATCTTGTTCATCACAATGGACCATATAAAAGGGTATTGGTCTTTTTCAAAAGTAAAGTTTGTAGTTGTACGTTTTCTTTCTGATTAATTTATGACGGTTGTTTGAATAATACGTGGCAAATATGTATTATTGTTTTATATGCTGTTATCGTTGCAAGCATGACTACAACGTTGTGTCGAATAGAACATTTGTGCTTTATTCATATGATTTAATATTATTGTTATACATTAATAATTCAAAGCGTTTTATCGTAGATCTGTCACATTAACGGAGTCCATCAAATAGAAAACATATATTCCTGAACTCAGAATAAATTGGGGTTATAGTAAGGAAAACAGGATTCCAAATCCATCTGCGCCCACGTGCACATGACAAGGTTGTATACCGCCAATACAACGCTAACTTTGCTAAATCAAGCATGAATTAGATTAAGAACAACATTCATGTCATTAAAACGTAGTGATTTGCCTCTTGGATTTATCAAGGTGAAGAACCAAGCTCTCTATTCCCATAAAAAGTGTAGTGCTCTATTTGGGTAGATTTATTGACTGCCCACTGGTCGAAGCTATCCTTCAAGACGCATACTTAGCTCTTGGCTTACAGTACTATGTGTTGAACACAAACAAATTGGAGCCGGCTTGTGCGTATTACAGTCAACAAGCTCGGTATACTCGAAACGTGATATTGACAAGACAAATTTAGGATTGTCCCTCTACCCTTATTTTGGTGTGCTTCCATACTTTGAAATTTGTTCAAGTGTTTCATATAAACTTGACATACGACGATATTTTAAGGGGAAACGCAACCACGACTGTAGCACTGGGATAGCAATCAGACCTGTAAGTGAACTTTATTCAATGTAAAGATCTTCGATAAATGTAAAGATCTTCGAATCGATCTACATGCATTTATCTACTGGTATGGTTGCTCGAAACTCCACAATATTTATGAGCAAAATGCTCTTACAGCAAAGGAACTGTCTGAGATATATGGATTCTCGTTGCCCTGGAGTGATGCAGCAATCTTGGCGTTCCGGGTATACTCGAGCTGGCTTGGAGGATCCAGAACGTGCCAGTTACACATGGTTGACTTTTGTTCGTTCCAGAAACTCCAGTCAAAGTCAGATTGGCCGTTGTACATAGTGTAGAAATAGAACATAGCACGGGCAACATCTCCTTTGCGGTCCTCCCGAGGCTCAAACATACTTGAGGTGTACTCACTGTACTCGTCGATCCATGCACTCGGAACGCCTGACTGCTGGTAATCCCACCAATACCAGCGTGACGTAGATGTGTCAGAAATCTCACCAAAAGGATTATTTCCACGCGCTTGATTCACATCTACCTTGGACGCGAACAAGTGGTGTACGTCACCCTTCGCCACTCCGGATGCACCTTTACTCTGTGGCCAAATGTGTTCGGCGTTAATACCGCTAGCATAGGCATCCGCACGAACTGATGATGATGACTGGTCAACCCATACTTGATAGTTGGTGTAGATAGCAGTAATAACGTTATCTTCATTATCCAGACTAGAATAAATGAAATCACGGGCGGTATTGTAGCTAAAGTACGCTTTGGGTTTGTACTCAGTGGCGAGCAGCTGGACCAACTCATCTCCAGATACGGAGGAAGATATAGATGCGGCTGACGCAGTAGGCAAGGAGGTGCATGCAATCATGCATCCTACACCCAAGAGGGAAGGTAGTCCAATACTTTTGCCAAACATCTCCAATTGAGCAACAAAGAACCGCTTGGGAATTCAGAATATGCGAAAGTATTAAACTTGGCAATATGAACCATTACTAGTTTAGTACAGTTTATTTATACGTAATGGCAACATCGCTCAATAGCAGCAGCTCATCGTGGTGTTGGTTCTTAAAAAGAGAGCCAATGTTGCAGTATTCCTCATAAGTCGTGAGTGAGAGTTGGCGAAAACAAGTAAAAGCCACTTCTAAAAAGTGACTCGAGACAGATTTGAGAGCTTACACTTTTCTTTCTATTTTTTTTTGGTTTTTTGACAACAGGGCCATTCGATCATCAGCACAAGAAATCTTTGGCGAATTGGATCATACCTACTTGGCATGGCGTCGTGCTACATTTATGTTGTTGTGATCAAAAGCATGCCTGCAAGCACAAAGATAGTAAGTATACTCAAGCGTCACGGTCAAATCGCACTGTGGGACTTGTTGCCCTTGTGATTTTTCTCTCTGCTTTGTTTAAAAGGCCAGGTACCTACCCTAAAAAGTGTGCATTGGTAATGCTTTGACGCTAACACAAGCACAGGATTCTGTTTCGTTCTTATAAGTACTTACATATGCGTAGTGCTTCTGCATAGCAAATGAATGGTTTGAAGCTGCACGGATAGTCGGTCAAGGTTCTGTTTCCTTGAAACGATTCCCTTCATGAATGTGCCTCATTTAGCATATACAAATTTCTATTGATGAATCGTAGTATCCATAATACGGACAGTTTGCTTTATTTAAACCGACTGGAGTTAAACTGCCGTGTCCAACAGTGTGCATTGGTATCGGATAGTCTTGTTCCACTACAATTTATTTAGCTGATATATGAGTACGTTGAGCGTCGCTGAATTATAAATTTTACTCGGATACACTCACTAATACAAAAAGAATCGGATTCGCGTATGGATCGGTAACGGTTCGAATATAAACGACAGATACTTCCTTCATGTGTAACTGTTAATACGATTCATGTGCAGCTATTAATACATGTTCCTTTAGTAACATAGATCGGTATCCCCAGAAATCAGTAAAGGAAACGTTGTAGCAACTACAAATTAGTTTCCTCAATTGACTACGTCGTCCTATCTAGATCGATCGGTAAGCAATCGAAGTTTGTCATTATAATTCATTAACGTAATGTAATATGTGGAAAAAACATGAGCTTGGGGCATATTCAGACCGGGTGCAAACTACGGAGCAAGACAGTACAACAGTGTGCATTGGTAAATCCAAAAACAATAAAAGCAAAGCTAAGGATTTTACGCGTCTATTGATGAGCCTTATACTAAAATTTAGTATAACCAAAAAATTTCAATGAAAGAGCTGGTCCTGCTCTGTGTTCATGTGTGCACAAGTACAATTTACTCCCAAGTTTCAGTATTTTTCTGCTCATTTATCCCTCTGTCGTCATGACACCATTCAACTTTGTTTCTTATTGAAGAATTGCTATGTTGCATTTGCAGTGGATATGATACTTACTAGTATGAACTTAAAAAATTCTGGTCAACCCTAAATATGGCAGATATCTCGTGAGACCTAACCTGATCACGACAGTATAAACATCCGAAAGATTACCATTTTCAATTTCCAAGTATGACTGACAAACAGTTTGACTGATACATTTGGCCTGTTCGATCTCATTCTTTTGCATTCTTTTATATCTTACTTGCTATTGATCCTACAGGAGCCGTGCATGAGTTCAGTGTGTACGTACATGACTATTAAAATAACTTTCCAGCATCTTTAAGGGTTTGCTCTGTTGCGCACATGCGCATGGCAATTGGTCGGTGTTTCATTTTGTCGAGTTCTTTGTGTTTGTGTGTTGCAAACACACCACTTGCACATGCAATCACATCATTTGCTTCGGACAAGAAAAAATCTGGTTTGCCACCATTTGAATGTAGGGTAAATTGATAGAAATTGTTAGTTTCGCTGGCTGCATAATATATTGCCCGACTGAGGTGCTATGTTTGTTCTAATGAACGGAAAGAGAAACCTACTTCACCGCGTAAAACAGTTGTACCAGTTTCAATTGGCATACAAATGTCTTTGCATATCCCATGGTTCCATTTACATATTAGGCTTTCTATGCATAATTCTTGATGAAAGATAATCTCACAGTAAAAGATGTTTGTTCTAATAAGCAGAAAGAGAAACCTACTTCACCACGTTGTACCAGTTCAGTTGGCATACAACGTCTTTGCATATCCCATGGATCCATTGTCGTTGACAAATGTCATTCCTGATTTTGGTTTGTCTTAATTAGATAGACATTGGCCTTTCTATCCACAATTCTTGATTAAAGATATGTCATAAGTAAACCATGTTTGTTCTAATGAACAGAAAAAGAAACGTGCTTCACCAAGTAAAACGGTTTTATCAGTTTCAGTTGACATACAAACAAACGTCTGTGCATATCCCATGGTTCCATTGTTGTTATCGTAGGTCATTCCTGGTTTTCGTTTGTCTTAATTAGAGATTGGGCTTTCGATCCACAATTCTTGATGCAAGATAATTTCACAAGTAAAAGATGGTTGATCTAATGAGCCTAAAGAGAAACCGAGTGCCTTGATTAGAGATTAGGCTTTCTGTTCGCAATTCTTGACGAACGATAATTTCACAAGTAAACAATGTTTGTTTTACTCTTGCAGGAAGGAAGCTGTAATTTGCTACCCAATTATCAGTATCACAAAAGTCGGGGCATACGCAATGCATATTTACATATAACGGAACAACCAGGATACAGTACTGAGAGAGTACTGAGAGATACATACACCCGCTGCGACGATATATATCCTTCCAGATATATCGCACGTGCTCCAACTACCAACTGATGTCGCTAATTTCACGTGTTGCTATTTTTTAACAATTGTGCGAAGCTTACCATACAAACAGAAAGGAGGTAGCTCTACGGTTGAATGGAAACCACTCGCTTAGTACAGGTTCATGAACAACTTCCCCGGGCGGCGCAAATATTTGAAACAATAAATCGGAAGCGTACGCACATGATACAATAAATCACAAAGATGGTCCGTCTTGCAAGCACAGCTCCTATCTCTTGTATTCTACTACTTATATGGCACAGTAATTTATTTTACTATTATACCGTCCGTTCTCTTCCTTCTGAGGAGTGAGATTGTTCAACAACCTTAATATCCTGCAGGGATGAAAGGCATAAATATCAGGGAGAGGTACACAACGCTTATATGCCGAGATACGTAGAGTAGAGAGCTCCCTTACTGACCACCCTCGAGAAATCTTGAATAATTATTTCCTTATGTGACGAATCGTGATATTAGAGCTACATTCAGTACTATATTTAAGTCATAGTGCCGCATTTGTGATTTTCCTAGTCATCCTTTGTATTGCATAATTAGACCATGTGTCGTACGGTTGTTGTAGAGTTTGAAGTTAATGAGCAGAATGCGTTGAGTTCGAAACTATTACGTTTGGGACTTATGTTTGGGATTGAATTGTCATTATAAAGTAATTAGTATGTTTCTCTTGAATGCATGAACATAATGAATATATCAATACATATTGGTCCAGTTAATGGAACGAGATGAACGAATTGTTAGAAGTACTTCTTTCTTGTAACTTCACTAGAATTAAGACGGTAACTATGGAAACCAACTTTCTCTTCAACTACGCTTGCATACTTTATTCACAAATAGAATATTCAACAAATTTATTCAACGAAGAAGCCCTGTCATTCCAACGCTTTACAAGGCGCTATACGCCGCCTCTCCGTACACATGTGCGCACGTGTACACACATAAACACGTACTTGTGTAGAGAGGAAGCAGCAAGGTCAATCACACACAATCTCGCACACATACTTCTGTAGAGGAATAAAGTCTGTCGAATGTTGTCGATACGAACGAACAAAAAACGTGAGTGATGACTGTCATGGATTTGAAATTGATTGCGGGGACTTCTCACAGGAAATTCTGTGACAAGATTGCGTATATACTACGAAAGAGACTGTGTGGAGTAGAGATTGAAAGTAGAAGTAACGATGAAAAATGGTACTGTAGTTGAATGCATATCTGTCTTCGAATGCTTTATCTATGCACTTGTATATACGTATGTGCGTGTCTGCATTGGTGTTTGTTTTGAGTATTACTACGGAAAGATTTGCACAATTTGACATTCGTAGGTTTTAGTACACCGTCGTCTAAAGAAATTATGAATGAATTGATTGAAGGCAAACAGAATTGTCGTGTGAATTTCTCGTCTGCATGAGCTTTGAGTGTACATATGTATACGTGTGTTGTTACTCGGTACAGCACAGTGATGTTTGTCAAGTGTGCATTTCACAATCCTAACTTAAGCCTACGTCTCGTACACGGTATATTCGCAATTTAAATTCACTTACACCAGGCATTATATGCATAAAGGTACAGTTGTACACATGACAATATCTTACTTATCTCATTTTTATATGGTTTATTTATATCATACTCTTTGCAGTGTGGGTATTCTCGAATCTGTTCGTGAAAGCAACATTTTCATTATTCAAACGGGCACTTCTAATGTCAACGACATGTTAATGGAACTGATGTTTATGATATCTGTGTGCAAATCAAAGAGTGCGGCGCGGGTGTGTGCAGTTATCCCACATTTTCCTTATGCCAGAGAGGTTCGTACTCACTTTATGTATATTTAACATCTACATTTATTTTCATCTCAAGAGTTGGATGTATACATTTTACCGACCATACACATGTATGTGCGTATGTTACGTTATTACCGTCTGCACTATTGTAGTTGCATGTACGATCAAATTACAATAATAGTTTGAATGCAAACATTTGTACTGATATACCACCTGCTACTATGATACGCATTATATATGTGTTTTTCATGCTTGTATTGTCACATCTAACAGTTGAAGTATTGACGTTACTTGTCATATGTGCAACAAACATTGATATACATCAACACATACTTCGGACTTACCATCCCATATGTATAGTCATAAGTAGTTAATGGAATGTTTGTACCTTGCCGCTAGAATGTATCATCAGAAATAGTAAGATATCCAAATGTAGCAAAAGTCGTAGCCAATATGCTGGCGTCAGCAGGGGCGGACAGGATAGTAACTATGGACTTGCATGCCAACCAAATTCAAGGGTAAGCCGAACACTCATTGTTTGTAATCCATGCTCGTTACTGTATGCATATATACACGAGTCTATGTGTTGTGCCACTCCCATTGTTTGTACTGTGTTTATTGCTGTTTGCATGTATGCATGTCTCTGCATTTGTACGCACACGTACAAGCACTTCTATGATCATTGTAGGCTCAGACTATGAACTGCTAGTAAGTATTTGGTGTGCTTGTCAGTGCGTGAATCTAAGCCTTAAATGGATGTCCAAACACATACATGCATATACATGCACCTCACATACACAAACACCTCTATATACTATCACAGCTGTTTCGACATACCGGTGGATAACCTTGTGGCGGAACCAATGATAAAACAATATATTTTGGATAATCATAATACAGATAATCTGGTAATTGTATCTCCTGATGCTGGCGGTGCTAAACGGTATGGTTACTATTCTGTGAAGTAGCCTTTGTTTTCTAATGTTCACGTATAATACGTGCGTGGGTGTTGGAGAGTGTGCACCCTTGTCTGCATGTGCACCCTTGTCTGCATGCACTGTTACGATGTTCAGCGAACCATGCACACACTCTTACCTTTCTATTTAGAATGGTACACCAACCTATATGCATACATAGTGCACTCACTCAATCTCAGTCTTTTCCACATGCACGAATGAATGCAAATGTACCGACGCTCACCTACTCTCACCTACACTCATATGGACACTTGCATTCGCATCCATACTCCTACTCCAACTCACGTACACACGCACCCATACTCATACTTACACTCTAACAGGAGCGCATCCCTAGCTGAACTGTTGAATTGTGGCGTGGCCCTGATTCATAAGGAACGAATCCACAAAGAAGGCACTGACGGGTTGACTTTGGTTGGAGATGTACAGGGCAAAATCGTAAGTCTTGTGTTATTTCATGTGAAATGTAGACATGGCTGCGTACTCTACACGCATACGTATCACATGCAAATGCATATCCACACGCGCACGCACATGCACACAGACACCCACAAACACACGCACGGACATGCACTCAGGCGCAATACATGCATACCAATGCAGAAATCTTGATACAATATGTATAATGCATTCGTGTATGTGAAGTTCCTCATATGGATGTACATCCGCACCCGTTCACTGATTGACAGGCAATTATATTAGATGATATGGCCGACACATGCTCAACAATTGTAAAAGCAGCTGGTGCGTTAAGAGGTGCTGGTGCGGAAAAAGTGCACGCCATTTGCATTCATGGGTATATTTATTAATATTTGAGTCAGTTTAACCCTTGTATAGGTATCCGTATGACCTTTTATATCTGCCATATCTCATACGTATTGCTTAGTTTTACGAAGGAATATGTTTGACTATCCATCCGTGTTACCTGTTCTTCACACGTGCTGCTTTGTTTCCGGTCCATTCCCCTTGACCTGTACGATGCATGCTGAAGTTTTGTTTCTCACGACCACATATCACATAGTAAACTTGGAGGCATGAACAGATGTAATGTTAAATTTCAATTTGTTTGTGTCCTTGTCCTATGGTTTAGATTATTATCGCAAAGTGGTATTAAGCACGTCATGGAATCTTGCATCGAGACCTTGGTAGTCACAAATACCATCCCAGTAGCTCAGCATCAGGTATATATTTGAATGCGTGTTTCTACACCGATCCATCACGTAAATATATTCACACCCTACAGTAACTAGTGGATATACACATACGTACGCGACAACGTTCGTATCACACATGTATATTCAGACAAACATTCAGTACTCGTACGCCTAGCGGCACTGTTACCCACACTCCTAGTACGCACTTCCACACACAATACTCATACCTGCACCCACGTGCGTACTTACTACTAACACTGCACATCGTATTGTTTTCGCTGAATAGGCGGCTTGCCCCAAGCTAAGAACTATTGATGTATCAGCTGTATTTGCGGAAGCTATTCGCAGAGTTAACAACGGAGAGAGCATCTCGTATTTGTTCCACCATGTGCCTTTACCCATTTTACCGCTGGTATAGGTAAACGTGAAAACAAATGTACGTTGGACTTGCGCGCAAACTAGGAGAATATGTAGTTTAGTAATATACGGAGATGGTTTTATTTTAATTATTGTTTTAACTTATTCAATATATTTTAATGTACATACGTCGATGGTATATGCATAAACGGTAATATGCGTGGTACTTTGTACGCGTAAATAAAATATAATACTACCGTCCTGTACACAGTTTGTTCTTTTCGTACTTGTATTAACATGGTGCGTAAGTGCAATTTTGATTTGTATATAAATTTATATTTGCTAGGTGTGATAGCCATCTTCCAGCTCTAGACGGACCATCTACAGCACAGATGTTGATACATGTATAATTGTTCTTTCCACACCATTTGGACGTAGGGGTATTGATATACGTATGTGAAAACTTGTCATACAATCTTCGAAATGCCCCAACTATGTCTCCACTGCAACGTAGCAAACATCAAAAACAACCAACTCCTAGTTTAGAGAGGATTCTTATATTTTATATCGTAATCATGGATGAAACTATACACGACAGTATGTACTAGCAAACAAGCGGCTATTTCTCGCACTTTAAAGTCTATTTGTGCTGGACTCTTACGCTTTGTCGACTTCCGTACGTATCTCTCACAACTTCTTACGATCAGTTAAATCGTTCAACTTCTTGGTTTCTTTTTGAATAGCAGTACTAATGTACCGCAGACGGCCATTCAGCACCGCACCAGAACCTGTCCACGCCGCAGCACCGAGTTTCAACAGTTTCTCCATCTCATCCTCTAAACCCCGTAGCTTCTCATTAGATTTGCTCAGCTGCGACGCATATAACATATTATCCATGGCTGTAGACAAGCGTGTATCCTTCACCAACGCCTTACACGCGGCAGAGAGCACGGGTCGCGTGGGTCTCACGACATACATTTGAGATCGGGTTTCAATGCATGTGGTTGGCTCTATCACGAGTATACCGGCCTCGGCCATTGCCCGCATAGGTTCCAAATCCCCCCCAAACAGTGGGCTAAACAGCAGATCATCCAATGGCACATGCTCGCTTTCTGCAAGTAATGTAATAATGTACCACATCTGCTCTTTTGTCCATGCTCTACTTCCAACTTGTTTCAAGCGGCCCTGCCCCATAGGGGAGATTCCTAAACCGTGGTTACGAATATAGTCTATTGCGTCGTCAATTACTACCATCGTCGCGTCTTCGACCTCAAAACCGGAGTTAATTTTCTTAGATAAGAGCTGGATGTCAATAAACCGACCTCCGACCGTATCTATGGCCTTACTGAGCTTCTCTGTCGGTAAATCAATTTTTGTTAGTGTGGAGAGAAACTTCATTGCCGCCTCCACATCCATATCTCGTACAGGGATGAGTTTTACAGGTGTGCTCATGGCAGTAGCCGCACTATCCGCCAATGTGAAATCATTAGTGACCATGATTACACGAGCAGAGTTTCCATGCTGGATGCTTAGCTGTGACACCCAATCATATAAACAGTCCATCATCCACGGGAATTTAGTTGTCAGTGCTCGGTCTATTCCCTCAATTACAACAACAACTGCTGCACTTCCCTCTTTGGACTTATTATGTCCAACAGTTTTGTTATTGTCTACACACCCTTCATTTGTATCATTGTTATCATTCACAACTCCATTAAGTACAGCTTCACACTTGTCGAGCGGACTCACAGAGAACCCACCAAGTGCTTTCGTGAGTGTATTCAGAATTTGACGTACAGTATCTTGCGATGTTGAACTCAAACCATCAGTCTTAATGCCCAACGTAGCTGCGGCGACACTCTCCGTTACTTTCGAGATTTTGTTCATCCATATAAATGATGGAAAATATCCAATGCTCCGTACTAGCTTACTTTCTACGTAAGAGGACCCAGCACTACCTCTCAAGGTGTGATCAGAAAAGTCAATAAACAACACATTTGGAGCCTCGGAAACTAATTTCTTTGCAACAAAGCTTTTTCCGCTTCCCACCGGTCCCGCAATCACAACCATAGCACGCGAGTCCTCGTTAAATGCTTCATGCACTTGTTCGGTCAACTCTTCTGCGATAGGCTGTAGTGCTTGTTCTAATCTCCGTGTCTCCACTTTCGGCATGTCTTCTTTGGGCGAGTTCTTCGTGCCAGTACCAAGAAAGCGTGTAAACTGTGTGGTTGAGTTGGCCATCATGGACATACCTCGACTGTACGTTTGCTGTATACGAGTAGCGTACCTTATCGATTGTTGTACACACCATACCCGTACAGGTTCGAACAGAGTATAACTCAACACTCCCATGGTGGCAATGAGCATAGGCACTACTACTCTCGTGTTGTTCATAACAAACTTTACAATACTCATAGTATCCTGGGGTGCGTACACCATACTAAACGTTGGTGCGGTTAGCGTGGCAGAGTGAGAAACAGGTGCGGTTGCGTGAGCTATTGCATCAGCATTCGATTCAACACAAACACGATTCAAACACTTCATTGCCGACGCAGCATTAGCTTGTGATGAATACGTTACATGGACAGACTTTGGACGTGGTTCGTGTGGAGATATGTTAGATATTCGACCATATTTGCGAAAGTAAGCATAGATTGCGTCAATGGTCATGCCCTGACCCTTATCGTTCTGTACGTGCAACCTGTAACTGGGAACTATACCCTTAACATCGTGTATGAATGGCTCACCCAACACTTCAAAACATCTAAGTTGTACGTTTGTTCCATTTATATGGCTGATAAGAGCGTTTGCTTCCGCACGACTGCCAACCACAAGAAACGCGCCCCCCTCTTGCAGCTGAGGGATTATCATCTTCACCTCGCATATATTCTCGGCAATATTCTTAAGTGTTTTCTCATATTTCGGTAACCCACTACTAGATTTGCCCCTATTCTGTACTATGCGAGTTATATACCATAAGACGTCAAACCTCCCGTGTTTGGGCCTCATTATCCCACTTACCCACAGAAGGCATCCTGAACGAAAAGTGTTGTTCAACTCCACTGGTACAGCACTAGGGTCTCGCACCAACGTCGTGACAAGACCTCTTCGACTCTGGCTACGCACACACTCGTTTAGTAGATGACTTTTTGATGTTGTTGATGGCTTCATTTTCAATGGAGATGTATTATGCATGTACGATCTCAATGGCAGGAGTGAAGCTGTTGAAGCATGCCGATATACTGCTCGTGCCACATTCTGACCCACAAGAAGTCGACTACAGCTTGAACCCATGACTGCGGTTGTGGCAAAGTGAAATTGTGCAGCCATTGTAGAATGTGATGTATTATCTTTACCCACTATATGATTGAAACTGCAAATGTACTTCTATATATGAAAAGTAATAGATGCAAATGTACTTCTATATCCCAAAAGTAATAGCAGAGGAATTCCTCTTTCTTAAAGTACAACTTGTATATTGGAAAAGAAGATCGAAGCGTCGTCTTTACGAGTGCATGCAAACATACACACTACGTGCAAAGCTTCCGTGTTTATATACATGCAAGACAAACGTTGAAAAAGATATGTGTGCGTCAAGTATACATATGGCAATGCATACACATGTACGTAGCGTGTCGTGTCCATAATAAACGTATGGAATGAGGTTATTATGTAGACTCAACTGTATCGTTCAAATCCGAGGATAAACATGTAAACAATGTGAATAGCCCCTATAAAAGGCCCTTTAATTTAGTAAAGCTTGGTTGGGATAATTGCAAAGGCTTTCTTGGTGAAACACGTTCGTCGGGATATGATGGATGAAAGAAAGTTTTGTTATATGCTGGTCTTATCACATGCTGGAATGTGCCTATGCCATGATGGTTATTCTTGGGCTGTGGCGCTTAAGGTTAGGTAGGGGTGGGCGGGGTATGAGGTATATGTGACGTGTAAGGTTAAGTAACGTGAGAGATAATATGAGGTGTATGTGAAGTGTAAGGTTAAGTAACGTGAGAGATAAGAGAGGTGGAAAAGAGATGCGCACTAGCTATGAAAAGAGACAGACATCTTGTGTTGTACGTTTATGGTGATTTGGGCTTGAAAAGTTGTGGTACAAGGATTTTAGCTTTACATATCCATCTGCAGACTACGAGTATATGGATGTACATTTTTCATCAAGTACCATCTCTAGAGAATGTACCGGTAGCACGAAATCTCAACCCCTTGCTCTTAACAAGGTTTTCTCGAATAACAAAACAGAATTACTAGTTTACTTATATACTCACCAAAGTAAACATATACGACGCTACACACACGCCGATATACACATTCTTCGTTGCATGACTTGCTGGTAAATAGGTTTCATGTCCAACAGGTGAATAGTAGAAGATTTTGTGGCAAGACGTGTGCTCAACATGTCTGTAAATAACCTGATAAATCTATTCTCATTCAGACTAGTTTCAACGTCTATAATAAAGACCTTTGGTTATGGCTGTTATGGAGATACAAATACGGTCTCTTTGCTCAGCAAGTGTTCAAGAGTTCCTTTGTTCGAGTCCCCGTCAATGACATTAAGCAATCTTAATCTGTTCAATCTCTTCATTTATTAATTCCTCTTTAATCTTCTCACATTCTAATTTCAACAGATCCAAGCTAAAGATCTACCCCTGAAATAATTTACCCACCTGATAAGATTGTATTGAAACCCAATTATTGATTGAATATATATTTGATTAATGAAAAATAAAAGAAAATTCAACTAGATGGAGAGTGCGCACAAGAAGTATAATGGCCTCTCCATTAGAGATACAAAGACGTACACTTACCACACGTTCAACCTTTAGTCGGTTTCATGAAAGATGTTCGTGTCAGTGATATTATTTACAACCTAATAGACTATTTTTGTTTCCATAGTTATGTTTCAACGCAACAATGAAAATTCGCACCCATAGTGAACAGAAATAAACTATCCGCTTGTAATCGGTAAGATCGCGCTATTTTTATAACAATATAAAAGCTAGAGAATGTATAAATATGACTTCACCGAAAGACAATGTCAGTGATTATAACAATTTTTCTTCTTCTATATGTTTGTTTCAAAGAAGTGATGAAAATGCGCAATCATAGTACGCATACATAAAACTATTCGTTTTTAATCGGTATGCTCAAGCTATTCTGATGACTTAATGACCTTATGTCTCTATTCGTAAGGAAGACAGTCAGTGATATGTTTGTAACCTTATAGACCAACACCCATAGTAAACGCACATAAACTATTTGCTTGTTATGTCAGAATATGAATATCGACGTATTAGATTCGAGTTCTGGGTTGACAGAAGACACCGAACGTCCTGTATGCGTGTTTACGACTGCGCCCCGTGTACATAGAGTTCACATTGAACACTGCACTTATCTGTCTACGAGACAGCAATAAAGACTATCAGGATCATGGCCAGCCTAATCTTCTAGAACATACACGGAAATGTCACTGATTCTTGACACTGTTGCAATCTACCACCTACGTCAGAACAGGAAAATGATGCGTAGCAATGCAGACTATAGATATCATGACCTGCCTTATCATCTAGGACATAAACGGAACTGTCACTGACTCTCGACACTGTTGCGATCTAAACACCTACGTCAGTACAGGCATGGATGATACGTTGCATCGTCCTAATATATGTGAATTTCATAGTGAGAACAGAAACGAAAAAACACAATTTCTCGTTTCGTCGTATATGCATGTGCATTTCTCAAAACGGCCTAAGCGGAAATCTTCAATGTTTATTTGTTCTGTTAAGTCATTCTAGCAACACGTACCTTTCATAAGTACCATGTCTAGAAAATGTACAGGTAGAACAAAATCTCAAACTCCGCGTTCTTAAGATAGTTTTCTTGAATAACAAAACAGAAATACTTATTCACCATCATACATACGACAAGTGCACCCATCCTTCAACACCTACACACATGCCCTATATACACAACCACAGGTACATACAAACCTCTGTACACATATAATGCGCACCCATTACAAAGCTATAACCACATACATACCAAGCTACACCCACACACATACAAAGCTATATACACACCATACCAAGTTATACACACACATACCAAGCTATACACATATATACAAAGCTATACACGGCTAAACACACATATACAAAGCTAAACACACATATACACAGCTATACACACATACAAAGCCATACACATATATACAAAGCTAGATTCACTGTTGACATACACATCTATACACATACACGTACATACCTCTGAATACATACACAAACGTACCGTGCGTATCATGTATACATATTTGCAATGATGGCAGACCGCATTCAAACCAATTTTGCGACATCGTATTAATATACGACAGACACGAATGCCTTCGGAACAGGTGCAATGCGTTCGTCAACGCGTTCGACGAGGCACATACTAGATGTGGTGCGCGATTTGCGACATTCTTTAATATAAAGTACGTGATATCCGTTAGATGTCGTAAAATCTTACCTACAGAGTCCTGTGATTCTATTGGTGTGCGCTGGGGTGTTTTGGGCGCACACAGAAAGTCATGACACACAAAACGTCTACACACATACAAACACACACACACAAATACGCACACACATACACACACATATACACGCACACACACACATACATACACATACATACACATACACACACATACACACACATACACACACACACACACACACACACACACACACACACACACACACACACACACACACACACACACACACACACACGCGCACGCCCACTGGCAGACCCACATCCACGCCCGCACCCACACCCACACCCACACCCACACCCACACCCACACCCGCCCCACACCACATCCACACCCACCCAGACGTATACATAAACAAAAAATAACACAAAAAACCACACAAACCCATTCCCTCACCCCCATTCATATTCACACACGAATATCAGTTAAGACAATTAAATCTCCAGTGAGTCACAAATGAACGTGCACTTTATTGGGGGTTTTATTCAATGGCAGCGGTTCGTTGGCTCATGGTTGCAAAATGCGATTTCGCTCGAGCTGTAAGACAACAAATCTAAACGTAACTGCCGCACATCACTACCATTGGACTGATAGGTCTCAATATAGGCACACAGTCTCACATTTAGCACTCTCATACATTTCTAAACATACACATCAAGAACACGTTACTTGAGCTGAAGTGAGAATTTCAGCCTTAAGACACAACACTTACACACAGAGTTCTTACGTACACACGCACAGACAAAAAGTACATACACACGTGTATATATACGCTAAAGAAGTTTTACATTGATACAATGGATGTGGTCAAATGGAGGCTTGTAAACACACCTACCGGTCGAGATGCCCTACGACCTAGACATGGACACAGAGCCGTTGGGTGTGGGTCAAACATGATTGTGTATGGAGGTGGCAATGAGGGTATTATCGACGAGTTACGCGTCTTTGATACGAGTAAGCGTATTTAATTATTTGTATAATATATATATCTGTGTTTGTGTTTGTCTGTTGGTCTGTTTGTGTGTGTGTGTGTGTGTGTGTGTGTTTGTGTGTGTGTGTGTGTGTGTGT
>JAWQFL010000016.1:679362-860256 GCA_033442365.1 Creolimax fragrantissima | reverse complement strand
GTGTACGTGTGTGTACGTGTGTGTTTATGTTTGCACGCGTTTGTGTCGGTTAATATATGTAAGCGATGAGAGTGCATACTGAACACGACATAGTTAACTGTCAATTTTCCTTCTTGAGGTGGTATTGATATACTGTCTGCTCATTGTTGCAGTTTCGTGTTCGTTTTCTTACATGTGTAGTGTGCTCACCCGTTGTAATTTGCATGCACGTTAGTCGGTAAAACTTTGAAGTCACAGAATAGTTATCGGACCAATGCAGTACCAGTATTTGATCTTTATGAATTTCCAAGTATATGTATTAGCGTATACTCAACATTTCCAAGTCTGGAGATACTTTTAGAAAAGAATATAGTGGTTTTAACAATCATTGTTAAGTATACAAAACTCATCCAATATCTCCCAGTAGTCCTTCTATCCCGTTCATACACACTAACCCTAACAAACGCTAACGCTCACGCTCTGCTCTCTTCGACGGTGCACTCTATTCTTACTCGCAAGCGCATGCACTGGTAAACGGCAGGTCGTTATATGATATGAAGATTGTCATTGTCCAGGATCGGATACATCCTTTGAATGTCCATCCGTACACCTACACCAATCTCCATCACACTAACCGTTGTTTTAAATCTCTCTCTCACTCGCATACTCACTGTACATTGCATCCACACGCAAGAACAATATGTGAAAAACAGGTTACACACAAACACATATGTAGTTCGTACACGCAGTGGATACTCTGCATATTGATCGCTAACATTGTGTTTGTGTTTGGGAAAATGCAGTTAATATGGTTTGGTCAGTGCCAACGACCACGGGGGAGTACCCGAAAGGTTGTGCGGCACATGGTATGACGACTGATGGCGTAAGACGGGTCTTCATTTATGGAGGGATGGCTGAGTATGGTGAATACTCTTCCTTGGTAAGCAAATGTGTTTTTGGGTCTGTGTGTACATATGTGTATGTTGTGTTTGCGCATTCATATGAATAGTTGATATTCGCCTATGCTTACATACAGTCGGTTGTGCATGTGCATCATCTATGTACACAGATATGAGTGGAAGTGCTGTCGGGATGAGTTTCGCAGTGACGAAATTAGCAGAAGTTATGCTCACTCCGCGACAAAAGCATGAGTCTACTCGTATAGAACACAAATACGTATGAACAACTATATTTACACACCCACGGACTTTCCACCCATAAATTACATAAATATATATTGCAGTGTTGATATGCACGGCTTTTTTAATGTTTCGTTCATTCCCCCCCCCCCCCCCCCACCACCATAGTTGTACGAACTTGACGTCGTACGATGGAATTGGATTTGCCCAGAGACCACAGGTACATCACCAGGGGCGCGATTGGGTCTAAGCGCCAACTACGTAAACAACTGCTTGTACGTTTTTGGTGGAGTGCACAAAGCAAAAGGCGAGATCAAATACTCAAATGACATGTACTCTCTGAATCTAGAAACAAAGGTATAGATTCATATTCGAGAGAATTTAACATATATAGAAATACCAATGTATCTTCGTCTAATGGAATGCACAGATGTCGATAACATCTACATATGCACACATGTTCAGGTGGTACAATACATACTATAATATACATGCATATTCGCGCATACGTACTAGTCACACAGTCATAGACTCGTAGACACTGCTCAAAGTTAAGAAGTCGTACATGTTCTTAAGAAAGATGCTGTGACCCTCTTACGCATGCATAATGACATTGCTCATCATATGCATCAACACGAACGTAATATGTATGTGTATATTTACTTTTGCGCGTATAGGTAGCAGTAAACGTATGATGGCGGGGAGGGAGAAAATCATAGCAAGATTCGCTCTAGCTATATTGATAGACACGTATCTGTATCTGACATTCACGCACATGCCCGTGTATTGGCTCGTGTTCTTAACTATATATGTATATGCACACGCTATATACTCATGCTCACACTTGTTGATCAAATATATATGCAGCACTGGACACGAATTGACACTGAAGGTGAGCAACCCGCGCCGCGAGAGAGTCATACTTGCTGTGCGTATGGAAACGATCTCGTTATGTACGGAGGTATGAACGGCAAGCGGTTAGGGGATGTGTGGGTGTTTAGTACTGAACTTTCAACGTGGAGGAGAATCGAGGTGTTGGGCAAAGCACCTAGACCTAGATCTCTGCACACGATGGTTGTCATAGGTAAAAAGGCCTTCATGTTTGCTGGATGGACGAGTGCGTTGAATAGAGCTGGCACCAACGTGGAGTGGGAGTGTACGAATTCTCTGGCATGCTTGGATTTGGGTATGTATGTGTTAGTATTTGTAGATACAATGGTGTTATAATCGTACATTGATTTTCTGATTACTTAAGAGTTCTAATTAGGCTGATAGTGAGGTGAAACGCGGGCGTATATTATCTCTTCCACACGTTGCAATTGGAGATCTGTGAAGGTGCACGATAGTACATAACCTTTATGTATAAGAGTGTGTGACATGCTTGTATGCGCATTTATATATGTACAATATAGGATTATATAGTTATACGTTTACGTCAATACAGTCTACATACATCTCTGTACAAGCAAAGATAACTATGCATATATATATGAATTACGTACTTAGGTCTAAGTAATCCTTTTCCTTGTTTTGTATAGCTACTGCGTACGCAAATATTTTGTATGCACGTACGTAATGCTTATCTATTTTTATTTTTTTGTTGAATAGCTTTTTAAGAGTAGTTAGACGTACATATATGAATATATATATGTACATGTGTGAACTTAGACAACGGTATACAGATGCGTCACACTTTAACCACAGTACACACAAATGCAAAAACGTTATCACGTGCACATAGAAATTGCAAATACGTCGGGGCGCGTAGGAAAATTTGGAGCGTGGATGCGCGAAGAGTTGGACAGTTGTTTTGCTAACAAATTGTCACGTACTCACTCACATTGACGCCCAGATGTATGCTCATGCCCAACAATCGCATATACCATACACACGCGCGCACATATAATTGACATATACATCCATATTCACACAAAAACAGAAAAATGGGAATGGAAAGAAATATATATGCATGGTGCACATGGTGCACATGGTGATGGTGTTCCTAAAGCCCGTGCTGGCCACTGTGCTGCTGCTGTCGGGTCGAGAGCGTTTGTCTGGAGTGGGAGAGATGGATATAGAGTTAATCAGAACAGTCAGGTGTGCATATCTCTGTACTATTTCGAATGGATGTGTACAGGTATTGTGCATTTTCGTACGTAACGACCACTTACAACTGTTTGTATGGCATTTTTTTCATCAAACAGGTGTGTTGCCAGGACTTATGGTTACTGGAAACTGCACCACCACCGAAATGTTCGTCCTTTATGACCAAACGTCTGACCGCACTCACGTGCGAAGGAAGATGGGAGCCAGTTACAACAGCTGATGCATACCGAGTGCATGTGTCTGTGTGTTCGGATGTAGATGTGAATACCGCTAATGTTAATGCGAACGTAAATAAGCGTGGTACTGGAGAGATGGGTGCGAGTAAGAATGTAAAAAACGAAAGAGGAAATGCCAGTGAACGTGTGGATGCGGTTAAGGATTTGGATGCGGTTGTGGATGTGCATGAGGGTGCAGTGTTGTCAAACAGAGATAAAAGTGGAATTGTTGGTAATGATGTGGAAGTTGCCACAGGCCCTATTCCGTCTGTATGGTACGAGGTTGGGTACGTGAAAACTAACTCAATTAGCTTTACCGAGTTCTATCACATACCTACAGAAGACCAATTCCAACATGCACACTCTCATGTACAGACCACACAAACCCACGCAAGCACGCAGGATAGTGCACATGCGGACGTGGCACAAATGATTGCGCTACCGTTTTCGTCTCCCTCTCCACCCTTGCTACTTTCGCACACGAATACTAACGCAAACACATTGGTCGATGATGCGGAGACGACAAACACCAAGAAAAACCCTAACACCGATTCTAAACCTCACGGGAAGGGAAAGAACTTACTCCGTTTGAAGCTTACACAGTCCGGCCAAGCGTGTGCGAGTGTGCTTGTCGAGTTGGATAAAGGTACCGCGAACAAGTGGGTTGGTAGCCGTGGAAGTGGTTCCGTGGAGGAGTCTAGTCATCACATGCAAGATAACCTTCGCTTGGAGACATTAGACAGCATATCTCCAATTGGTGGTGATGTGGATGGGAGTGTGGGTGATGAGGATTTAAGCAGATTAGCTTTGAAAAGTCTAAACTCTTTAAACAAATTCATATTAAGTCCAAACACAACTTTTCGGATAAGAGTGGCTGCGATCAATTGGTGTGGGCAAGGGGAGTGGAGTGAACCTACTGAGTTTAGTACTAAGCCGTGTACTATACCCTCTATACCAGGACCTCTACATTTTCAGATCACCGGTACAAATATGTACATAGAGTGGACTGCACCGGTCGAGGTATATGTGTACGTGTGTTATGTGTACGTGCGTGGGTATGAGATGGTGAGATTTATTATAGAAGGTTGTCCTTCCTTTAGCAGAAGCTTCATCACGAAAACCTGTATATAATTTCTACGTACATCTGTGTGTGTGCCAGTTTATAATGCATGAAAATACGTAGGTGTTGGTTGCCTTCCACTTATTTTCGTACTTACGACATATGCATGTCTGCGCAAATGAAAAACTAAAAGACATACTTACTGTTTCGAATGTTATTCACAGTGTGGTGGAAAGGAAGTGCAATCGTACAGAGTAGACGTTGCAGCGGATGGGGTTCGCGAACGAGATATGGTGGCAACTAAACAGACATACAGGTACATATAGATGTCTTCCTAAATTAGTAGGAAAAACACACGTATGTGCATAATACACTTGCACCTGCACCTGCACCTGCACCTAGAATGATACCAGATAGTTTGTTAATATACTACAATACCAAACAGGCACAAACCAAACAGTGCGGCTCTACCTAAAGGTAAGATTACTTCTCTAGCTTCTCTAGCTACCCCGCCAACCACCGAATACGAGACTGTTTATCACGGAATAAGCACGAACTGCACTGTAAATATTGCCCTGCTATCAAGGATACGGCTCTCAGATGGAGGGAAAATTGCACGTTATTGGTTCAGAGTAAGAGCGGAAAATGCGATTGGCCCGAGTGCTTTCAGTGAAGCCAGTTTACATAGTACGTATGGGATTTTGTCGTATGTTTTTATGAAAGTTTATAACATAGCGATACCCAGTTATAGCAAAGACCCTTATACACTCACATGCGTGCCTCCCGTCCTCATATACAGTGGGATCATTTACCCATAACTAGACACGCTTATATATTCATCTACATCTACCAGGTTGCAGCGATTTATTAGCATACACACACACATATTTATACATCTACTGTATCCGCATGAGTGTATATCTACATACATATTTTGCTGCTAACACCCTCTTTTTTGCTAGCGCCGCTCCTAGGCAGTGCGGACTCTAGAGCTTACGTATCTACGTAGCATTAGAGTTCTACTTACAATTACATAAGTACACGTACGAGTGTGCTCATATGCAAATTCTTTATACAATGTTTGAACAGCTCTTTCGAGCTCTGATCGTGTAGCTGCCAGTGATACCCCAGACTCCCATAGTGACAGAGAGGAGGGCTGCGCTATTTCTGGCCAAGACGTTAAATCAACAGTCAGCAAATCCACAACAAAATCCACAACAACATCCACAACTGCACCCGTATTACCATCGAAAGTAAGTAAGAAATCGTTATCTAGTAATCATAATAATACGAATAGACATAGAAAGGATGACACGCGCACCGGGAATAGTACCAACAATAAAGCAACACACAGTACAACAGGGGTGTCAAGTTCTGGGTCTTCGCGAACGCCTAACCGTAAGAAGAAGTCTCATACACACGTGAATGGGGCTGGAGGTACCACGAAGGCTTCGGGTCATACAAGTAGAAGTAACATCGATAAATCACATCATCGCGTGAGTATGGTTTCTAAAGGGGACAAGGGTGGTGGAAGTCTTAAGAGAGGTATAAGTGAAGGTGCAGAGGATCTTGGCCGGTTACTTCAAAACGCTTTGAATTCTCGTACTAATGCAACTGTCAGCAAATCTGAATATCTACAGGGCAACGATAGTAAAAGAGGAGGAACGGGTGCTGATACAAGCGCGAGCGCCGGTTGCGTGGCTGTGTGTGCAGATGAAGACGTTCGGGGAGAAGGTGACAGTCGGCGTACTGCAGGCACCGTTGATGTTAATCCAATGCTTCCATCGGCTGTGCCCACGTCTGTGTATAGTAAAAATGACGATGTGAACGTGCGTGGTGGTATCGGCGGGAGTGCAGGTTTGAGTGTGGGCATTGGTACTAGTATGGGCGCGAGTGTCACTCCACTATATCACTCATCTCAAACGAACCCCATCACGCATATGAATGTACACGTAGACCAAGGTAGTGCTGGTGTTGTCTATGCGAGTTCTAGTTCTAGTCCTCGTACTAGCGTAAATACCCACAGCAGCACAACACAACATAATGTCACAACAACGTCTGGTAGCACGGGCCCATATGGGAATGCTAGTCTATATGCGGCTCCGGGAAGTTTACGTACTCATTCCCTTAGCGGGCATAACATGGATTCATATCACACACATAACGCTCACCCGCTTCAAGTTCCAAGCCAAACGTCGCATCACACGCAGCAGATTCAGCAGCCATACCCAAGTCCTCATAATGCAAGGGAGGTGGACACACACCTGTTTGAGCGGGTAGAGAGTGTTGGCAGTAGTCGGAGCAGGAAAACTAGCGAACGTGATAGCGATGGGCATGGTGAATCAAAGAAAATTAAGAGGGTTCGGTATGTGTGTTCTAAGAATTAACGTGTGTATGTTGTGTATGTACGTATGGGTGCGTGAAATATTGATAGACAGACTGACGAGATCGAAATATTATTACGAGTGTTTTCTTTTCGTAACTATATACTTGAGAGAGAGAGAGAGAGATAATTATATTAGATGCGAGCACAATTGAAGAGCAAGATGGGATGAAGAGACTGGCTATTTGATTTCATGTCTGCGTATAGGTTGGTTTTTATTTGTCGGACGTGATTGCTTGCAAACAGTGATATGTCTAGTATATATCCACACGCTGAGCAAATACGCCTCAGTAAGCACGTACATACGCTGCGTAGAACCATCCATCAATCCATGTATACATGATACATAATAATAGATCACGTGTATGTGTACAATTCACGTATTTATTATTACAGACGGCCCCCATCTGAGATAGAACGGGCTTTTTTGTGCGATATACCGGAGTGCAATAAAGGATACGGAAGTCAGGGCGCTTTGGATTTACACAGAAAAACAAAGCACGACATATCGAAGAAGCCCAAAGAGCAACTACCGCACGGTCAGGAGGGGCAATGGTTAGGATAAGTCACACTGTTGAGGTAAGGCAGCTCAGTCGTTTGGGATTTTATATATTTAGTGTAACCGTTGTTAACATATACAGTGAACGGGTACTTGTTATATACATATTCAGGATTTAACTATTCTCACTCCAAAGTGTTTGTGTATTTTTCAAATTGCCGCACTCCTAGAACGGACAGCGAACAACCGGGTACCACCACACAATACTGATAACTTGTGTTTTATAGGTCGTCGTGAGCAAAGATATTACTCTGGATAGGTGAATGCTAATGTCCACAAACATATACATACATACACACACCTATACAAAATGAAACGTAAAATAAATAGAAATAGAAATATATTGTCAAATAAAGCAACGTAAGCAAAATATATATAGACTCAAGGCAATGAAAACGTGAAAGAAAGATTGACTATTCTTTTCATATAGTCGCTTCGGGCCTCAATCGGATATCAATCTGTATGTTTACAATAATCTAATATCTCATGTAGATTTGAAAGATAATGTGGGATAATGCAGAGGTTGATTTCGTATATATATATCACGACATTTATCATTAGAGAAATCGCAAGGTTATGCATTTATTAAGAAGTATGCAGGAATAAATAACCGTGGCCAACAATTTCTAGAGTAACTTGTACCGTAACAACAAGAAGCTGTATAGAACTTTCGATTATCACCACGCACTAAATCTATTTTCATTATATAATAATAAGAAGTTAACCGTAATATCAGTTGACAGTCAGTGTGGTTGACCTAAAGAAGTGTTCAGCTCTTGACTTATAGGTGCTTTGCCACAGGTACATTAAACATGTAATAATCCGCCCGTGTGTATTTCTTTCGTTCCATATTGTGTTCACTTTAACCTTTTCGTTGTTACATTATTCATAAATGAGTCTAAGCCGCTGTTATGTGTGTGTGGTGTTATGGTTCCGTTCTGTTCGAACATAGACCCCTTTTTCTTGAGAAAGAAGTATGCTTCATCAATTGCACAACACAAACACTAAACAACAAGGTGTCAATGCCAACGTGTCACCTGTCAAATTGGGTTTCATATGTCAATATGTCACTAATTTTCAAAGCTTCTGTAGCTTTAATATGTACATAGCAACCATAAAAGTAGTTGCATATCGCACACACAGATACATAGCAGCAAGTCAACAGAGAAGACGGAGGCGATAGATAGAATGTCTAAGGCAAAGGTACGAGCTGATGTGTAGGTTTACCTATCCTCACCTGCACATTGACTGAGTGGAGATCTTTATATGTACTATATACCTAAACATACTCAGGCTGGTTCAGCAACTAAAGAAGTCCTGGAATTCAATCGCGTAGAAAAAGACTGAACTCCACATTTGCTGTATTTTTAGGTAGCGTTGATTGTGGGTGCGGGAGACGGATTGGGCGGAGCCATTGCCCGTAGGTTTGCCCGTGAGGGGTTGGTGGCATGTGTAGTGAGACGAAAGCAGGATTCTTTGAATAGTCTTGTAAGTACTCTTTTCTTGGAGAATTTCATGATTGTATATCCACCCATGAGTATCGACGATTAAAAATTATTCAAATACAATACTTTGTGAATTCTAGATGCAGTTTCCGCACTACTTCATCGAGATATGATGTGTTACCTTCTCATTATGTGTGCAAGCTGTGTGTTCTTATTACATGTGCTGTTCTGTCGCTTCAGAACAACGAAGCGTTTAAACAAGTTTAACTCTTACAGGAACAGCTTTACGTACTTATCTCTGATGCAGGTGAATGAGATAGAACAGGCTGGAGGTAAGGCTATACCTTTTGGAGTAGACATGCGAGATGAGCAACAAGCGATTGACCTTGTTGCTGACATTGAGACGAACGTAAGTGGATTTCATGTTGTCATTGTGGCCAACTTGCTAGCTTTTCTTGATACGTGTGCCTGGTACTATTATTCATGCGGTTTATTTTTCTGTGGGAATGAATAGTAAATAAGAGAAATTGT
This sequence comes from Creolimax fragrantissima, assembly GCA_033442365.1. Lineage (NCBI taxonomy): Eukaryota > Ichthyosporea > Ichthyophonida > Creolimax > Creolimax fragrantissima. The sequence goes on along the minus strand of JAWQFL010000016.1, from coordinate 850,839 downwards.
ATATGATATGTTGCTTCTATATAATCGAGCAAAGGAGTCTAGATAGGCCGTGGCATGGAGACACCCATGCACCACGTATAGGCAACACAAATCAGTGCTTTCTATTTTAAAATGCTTTCAGATTGGACTTTGAAGTAGTCCACAATATTGTAAGCGTATGCGTCCAATTGCCACTTCCTGTATCGCAAACATAACTATGCAAACAAACCAAAAACATGGACACACATGCACACGTGCAAACGTGCACATATACGTAAATATGAATACTACATATGCACGTCACTATCACCATATCTCCTCAGTCACATCGATCGAATGCACAACTATACATTGACAAACTTATCGACACACAAAAGTATGTATAAATACGTAAGTATTCTCACAAATAGTGTCTGATATGCGAAAATCTTTCATTGTATAGATTGGACCTATTGATGTCGCAGTTCACAACATAGGTGCGAACGTTTTCTTCAATATAGCCGACACCACGACACGAGTCTATCGTAAGGTACTTCTAAGTTGAAAATCGATGACATGTATACGTAGGTATATATGTGTCTCTCGTAAGTATGCGCGAAATTATAGTACATATGTACCAATGAGCGTATTCAGGATTATATGTGTACGCGTAAACTCCGTGCATTTATATATTGACTGCACACTCTACATATATGCACGTAATAAACACTACACATGCAAGCACAGGTTTGGGAAATGGCGTGTCTCAGTGGCTTTCACTTGGGCAGAGAGGTGTCGAAACCGATGGTTGACCGTGGTTATGGAACAATTCTTTTTACTGGCGCGACGGCTTCTGTGAAGGGATCTGCGGGTTTCTCTGCGTTCTCTGGTAACTTAGTTTGATTCTCATGTAGTTGTGATATAGTTTATCATGTATTTACATGGTGTATTGTTTTTGGATGTATATTTCTGTGTATTACACAAGTCGGTTAACAGTGACTGCATTCAATTGTGTAACTAACAGAAGTACTTGATTGTGACTTTCCGTAAACCCCTCTTTAGTAGAGTTCGCAGGATTTTCGGACTCTTCAGCATGTACGTTACAAGTAAAATATGCTTGCACAAGTGTTTACTAGGAATGTGGGTTAAATTGAATGTTCGAATGTACTGCTTTGTTTGTTTGTAGATCAATGGGCATTTCTATATGCACTTCTAATACGCACTACATTAGCTGTGTTACACCGTTCGTGTGCATAGTTCAAGTTCTATTGAACTGGTGTGCATCGGTGAACATATGGTTGGAATTTAGAGTGGATGCTTGTAATAGCTGAGGCAACATGTCCTTGTGCATATATATCTCACGTCACAAGAATATTTTAGATGAAAAAGGTATAGTTTTTGGTGTGAACGGGCTGATGATATTTGAGGACGGTTTAGCGCGTATTATGCTTCATGATTCCAGCGTACATTCAACGGATCTTTGTTTTTATTATTGACTATATTCAGTTTGATTTGAAACTAGTCCTACATTAGCACATAACCTAGAATTCATAACCAACGCTGTATAGATATCCTCAGCGTGGTGCATAAACACACCCCCTAGCCATACGTTCTCACAACACCCGGTGATGTTCATAGCCAACGCTGTGTACTCCGCTTTTGTATACAGACATACCCTGGTAATCACTCACTCGTAATGTAACGATTCAATAATTTCGTACGTACTATACGACAGGAGCGAAATTTGGTTTAAGATCTCTGTCGCAATCCATGGCACGAGAATTACAACCTAAAGGCATTCACGTCGCACATCTTGGTATGTACAAGCGTGCATGTGTGGTATATGTACTATTCGTTCGTAGTTACGATTCTAAGACTGGTTAATTATTCAAGATTTAATCAAATCTTCTTGTGAGGAGAAGACTTCGCAATACACAAGTTCACAAACGAGAAAGTGATTGCCGTATGTATATCAAGATGTGCATTATTTATCACGCTTACCTTTCGCCGCATAATTAGTGCATGGTACAAAGCAAGTTTGAGACTCTCGTAAACAGAAGTCATTAACATCACAATTCTGTATAGCATACTGCACATTGACCCCGTAGACGGTACACTAACAGAAAGCATTCTTTTTGTTTTGTTGTTTGCCTGAACGTCACTTCATGTTGTTTGTGTTGAGTAGTCATGGATGGGGCTATGGATACTCCTTGGATAAGAGAGAACTTTGCCGCCCATGTGAAGAATGTAGGCAAGGATGGAATAATGTCCCCAGATGACTTAGCCGAGAACTACGTGAATTTATATAAACAACCGAAGTGCGCATGGACACAAGAGCTAGATGTGCGTCCATACAACGAGAAATTCTAAATATCGCGTTAGTCACGACATGTTGTGGTGCACGCACAACAACATAAATCCATATAACCGTACATTCTCGCATATCTGAAATATGTTACAGCTATAGCAAGCTACGGATATGTGAGAGTACCTAATCGAAACAAGAATCGTGTAATCTAGCCAACCCTGATTTGTGGTTTCGAAATAAATGTACTGGAAGTAAAACTGTGGCACATTTGGCTACTTTATATTGAGAAAATCTCTGCGAGTAAGTAAGTGCTGAGAGTGTACATAACCAGAGTGAACAGAATCTTCGTTCGCTGACAATTTTCTGAAAATATTTTGGTCAACGTGTATTATGGATAACCTCGAAATTACAGGGATGTATACTACGTCTTTTATATAATCAAGTTTATTAATAGTAAATTGTGCTTTAACATCACGCGTACAATGTTATGTGCTTCATACCACCACACTATTCATTCAATCTCCATTACAGCAACGGATAAGTTGTGAGAGACACAAATCATCAACGTTAATTGCTGTTTCTATGTAATTTTGCATATATACGCGTTATTATTATTTCGAGTATCGGCTTCATTTGTAATACTATCATTCATGCACATTCATGCACGTCAACAAGTGTGTGCTTTTGACTTGTGGTGTCGTTAGTTTAATTTTCAGTCTTGTTCCAACCAAGATTAGTCACAGGCTCTGAAGGTTCGGGGACATATCTAACAAACAATTCTGACTCTGATTTGTTATGCAGAACAAGTTGTCCTTCAGAAGTTTGCTCAACGTTGGTGATTTCGGATAGTAGGGCGTTCATCCTATTTTCCGCTTCTCGCCAAGCCCCTGCTAACATCCTAGAGCTCATACATATGCTCGATGACCATGTACCATCGTCCTTATTCACTAATGTGGTGTGAATTCTATTGGCACACTTGCACGAGACAGAATATGAGCACCCTCCATCATTGTCACGCGGCAGTTCGAGTTTTTCTATTCGCAAAGTCGGGTGCTTGCCGTTACCAAGTTCCTTGTCAGATATCCACAAGCCCTCGGGCCAGTCTTTAGTCACGGTGCCATTGTTCGCCAGACGACTTTCAAATGCACACTCTTTAATCGAGACGGAATCACCTCTTGAGTTGAGACTGACCGTTGGATACAATCGCCCCGGGAAGGGTGCCGGAATAGTAAATGCATCACCAAGGAGAACGCCATTTAAGTAATAGCTAACAGTTAGCACAGTCTCTGTAGCCATTGAATGCATGCCTATTATGTCACCCTGTTTTGGTTTAGGTCCCCACTGCTCCTTCAGTAGACCCCCTCCGTCGCTAAGGTTTCCACCATAGTACATGCCCTTCATCTGATACCCAGGTTTGAAAAATTGAGGAGGAGTAAGGCCAAACCACGAGCAACTGCTTGGTGCAGCAGAGAGTATCTTGAATTCACAGTACTGTGACCCAATGGCTTCACTCCCCACACCCCCTTTATCCCAAAATACATTACATTTTGAGTCGCCCTTGTCGCTCGCATGAGTGACTGTGTTACCGTCGACTATGAAGTTCCCCTCTGCATCCTGTTTCCATGTCATTTTTTCTGTTTCTGTTTTTCTACTGTCGTAATAAGTCGTACAGATAATATAGATTGTGATTGTTGTTGGTAGTTCGCAATAATCGTTTGTCTTGGGGTGGTAATACAGTGGTAATAATATCGTATAGACAATATAAACGGTTACTGTTTCTGGCAGTTCCCAATGATCTCTTTTTATGTCCTGGGGTCGTAGTTGAAGAATATGGACTGATAATGAAGGTTATTTTCTTATATAGATAAACTTGAAAGAAGAAACAAGATCATGTTTTTTATTATTTCGTACACACAATATTGTCTACGTGACTCATACTCTTCTTTTTACCACATTTGGGAATTTAAACCGATCTCTGGCATTTTATTTTTAAATCCATTGCGAATTGGTGGGATTAAGCCATTCGTTTGTTCGGTGGCTTGGCTGGTAGATGACGTCATAAGCACTTTTGAGGATACCCTCACACAATGAAGGGTTCCCACTCATCGTGCCATTCAAACTTAAGGATACACTCACACAATTAAGGGTTCCTCCATTTATCGTTCGTCCTATGTATTGCCAGAGACAACAACGGAAACGCAAGTAATGTCTCCCCACATCTCCACCATCGACTGTGTAGACGGCTACGAAATGTGTGAAAACAGATTTGCTGCACCGTTTCACTTGATATCGTTTCTTTTGATACCGTTTCATTTCATCATATGAAAGGCTACAAACAAGATTTGTAAGAGCAGCTTGTCCGTACGGGTTCTTTTGATTTTGGTCATGTATATTTTGGCCAAATTTGTAGAAAGAGGTTTCTGCAAAAGTTCGTTTAATTTTGCTCATTGTTTCTGTGTTCGTTTCATCTTAAACCACACTCTTTGAGAATCACATTAGCGTAAGTACTATGTTTGCCATTACCAAAGAGATTGATTGCGGTAGATTTCTACGTATGTTGAACAAGAATTAATACTATACTAATATTGAGCATTTGTAGTATTAATAAGATACTAAAGTAGTGTATGAATACGTTGAGCATTGCAAGGACATAGAAATATCTCGTTGATCTCGTTACTTCAAAACTTGTTCTTTAAATCTAGCGTAAGAAGTATGGATCCCTTGCAAAAGTTGATTCAGCTCTCACTGATTCGTCGCTGATTCGTCATGTTCGCACCCTGTTCCATTGTATGGAGATGACAATCTTGCACTGAAAAGGTAAACGTAAGTAGATACAAAGGAAACAAAGATTTGTCACGCTTCTTGAAGCTACCAAGTTTCTGAAGACGCTTTATAAGATACAAACTGCTATGTGTGTATCACTTGAGAATTGCCTACAAATCTGGGATAAGACGAGTGTAAAGATATATATCGAGCACGAATACACATGCGCGCACGTAATGATGTTGTTAGATCAGTTCAACACTGTATACGAATTACTTCACTGGTACGTGCAGTAGATAGTGCCCTGAACGTTACATTGGAAATGTTTAGAGTTCGCCAAGATGGCCTGGTCACATAATATACACTGCTTTAAAACGATCTATCGTTCGAACGGTGTAAGACTTGTCGAATCTGCATGAGCAACAGCACTTCTTTTCACCACAGCAGATGTGCGGCGTTTGCTCACCCTAGATCATTTTCACTTAAGAGAGTCTATTCATCCTAACACTTAAACAAACAGTAGCTGAGATTTCCTAATATATATAAGAACGTGTTGTCGCAACCGCATATACAAAAGTCTCACTACTCTTGTAGACCAACATTACACTCAAGCCAACGTTTACCTATTTCGCTCTTAGAACGTTTACCTATTTCGCTCTTAGTCGGAAGTACTTCATTCTTATATTGTGAGAATAAGACGTTGCTATCTTTTCTTTTCCTAATACTAGTGTCTTCCCTTGTACAACTTTCTCCTTACTTCACTTCAATATGATCTTCACACTCATCCGTTCTTGTTTTCACATTGCACGTAGTCCTTCCACACAATCATATTCGGTGAATGAGTCTCAATTCCTCTAAACAAGTTTGACAAGTACTGCGTAATAAATACAATATCGTCGGATCCTGTGGAAGCATAGTTGTGGACACCTTGTTGATGTCTCTAATCACTACCTCGCTAGATTCGCATATTCTCTCCAATGACAGGGGAATGGACAGATGGCAGTGACAATTGTTAAACATATGTATTTGCGTACAGTGTATTGTGATAAAGTATTTTGTTTCGGACTCTGTTCAGTACGGTCATACTACGCTGGAGAATGAATTTGTGGGATATCTTGTCCACATTCAACAAAGTATAAGGCGGATAATTCACAAATAATTATTATAGACTTGGTTATAAATTGACATCATCGAAACACCATTACAGAATCTTTCATATAACTTGGTGAATATAAGCTTACATTAAATAAATGTCACTGTGTATGTGTTTTTGTGTGTGTGCGTGTGTGTGCGTGTGTGCGCGCGCGCGTGTGTGTGTGTGTTTGTGTGTGTGTATGATGTATATATTAGTATATATGTGTGTATTATGTGTGTATATAGTTTGTGTGTGCCCGCGTGTATTGCGTTTTGATGACTGCCGTAAGGTGTCATAGGTGACCCATGTCGTATACATAATACAATACACACACACATACACACACACTCACACACACTCACACACACTCACACACACTCACACACACTCACACACACTCACACGCACTATCACACACGCTCACTCACAAACAGTCACACACACACGCGCGCGCACACACACGCGCGCACAAATTTCTTTCTTCTATTGATTGGTAAACACAAAACGTGTCACTAGTTGATGGTTACTCAAATGTCAACAAACAAGTGCACATGCGTGTACAGAGAGCCATCAATAAATAAAAGATAGAGCATGTTGAACGTTAGAAGAGATATCACTGTGAAATGGGGGAGGGATCAGTATACACTCGAGGCCGTTGACCTACGAAAAGATGTACGGTTTCTTAAGGATCAGCTATACACACTAACGAAAGTGCGTCCGAACAGACAGAAAATTCTAGCGAAGGGAAAAATTGTACAGGTACGTATAATCTGTACGTTTTGTTGTGTATGCGTGTATACTGTAAAATATATTGTGACATGCATGTATGTAAATGTGTATACTCTATTTCTAGCAATAGAATAATTACCCGAGTACTGATACCTCATGCTTTTCATTGTAGAATGGCAGCAATCTTGATTTTTTCGTTGGAGCACAACAGTTGGTAGTAACAATGATGGGTAGCAATGATGTCATTGAAGTACCGCCGACTGTACTACGTTTTGTTGAGGACATGTCAGAGGCCGAAAAACAGGAGGAGCTTAGAGTATGTTAAATATATTCGTCCACTCTTAGTCTGGTCTGCCTGTCGAAGTTATGTACATTGTTCGGCTACACGTATGTAGTCGCGAGCAGTTTACTCTTGGAACATGTCTATACCTGAATACGTGAATGTTTTGACCCATCATACAAGCACATACACAGATATATACATACTTGCATAGATACAAACGCAAAACATGCATATAATCACCCACATTAGCACTCCTCGAGAGCCTTCTCACCATCGTTGTTCTTTCGTTCATATACGTCAGCGGTTTATGAGGAATCGCGATTCGCTTTCACAAGAAGACCGACGCAAGGCTGAACATTTTATCGAATCCATCCCGGGCATGCCAGACTTCCACACCTACGATTTTACATCTCCCCATAGTATTAATTTGTTTCGCACGGATATCTCTAAGAGGAACGTAGAGGCTCTTCATCTGGCGAATCAGGTATTTGTGTTGTGGGTAACTGTGTGGGTATGTACACGTCCGTAGAGCTAGTCAGGCAGTAGTGTTGTGTCAGTGTGTAGTAATGTATGTATGTATGCGTGTGCGTGCAGAGGTATACGCCTCCCGCGTTGTGTCACCCGTGCAAACTTAGTATTTTCACATGTCCACATCGCAGGAAGTTTTCGCACGTATATCTATCTTAAGCATACTATAAGTCCACTGTAAGTGTTTGTATATATATATATTTATAACGTGCTGCCCATCACTGACGTTTCAGATATCCGCTTTACGATTTGAATTCTGCATAATTCGTGAACTTGTTTCGCATGGATATTTCTAGGATGTACCTGACGAAATCAGATAATAATCCAATGTGTATAATATACATGTGTATACCAATATTATGTACTCAGGCTCTTCGGGTAGAATTCGCGTGCATTAGCAACGATCTCGATCTCCTTAAAAGTGTTGCGATAACTAACTATCATCCGGCGTACTCTCCTTTAGCTCTATCTGCGTCAGGACTAGTGCGTACCGCTCACCCCCTTGCACATGCTGTTGCCAATGGTAATGTAGACATGGCGAGGTATTTGCATTGATGTATTTATTCCTGCTATTGTCTGTTGCACAACATGATTGTGTCGTTTCTTAGAAATGGATACATGCTCGTCTGCTCCTGGCTACATATGTGTGAATTACATAGGCCATAGGTTACCTGATATATTTGTAGCTACCATGGACAGTTGTATTTTTTTCAAGTTTTATTTAAGGACACTACCAAACATAACACTCATTTCGTATTTTATATCCATACAGGTACATACTTAACGAAGGGAGGATTAGCATACCCACGTCTTCACGTATATTTAGGGGCAGGCGGGAGTTGGTCCCATTCATACATACAGCTGCTGCGAAAAATGATATAGCAATGATGCGTATTTTACTAACATACCACGCAGATCCATACGAAGTTGCCCATAAAATGTGTCCAGTGAGTGTAGCTTGTTTTCACGGGCATGGAGAGGCAGTGGAGTTCATCCTCCAGTATCGTATGCAGAGGGGAGAGGGTGCCTGCAAACGTGAAATGGAGATTAATGGGGATTTTTGGCTAAGGATATGTGCGAAGAATAAGAATTTGAATGTCGCTAAGCTGCTGGTTGGTATGTCTGCGTGTTTATGAGCATGCTGCGCGTATGTCTCTGTATGTCTAAATAGTGTGTGCCTTGGTATATATGTATCTAGCAAGTAACAGATGCTGATGTTTTGTGATGTTCACGGATGCAATGCAATGCTCCAATTCTATTGGCAAGGCAAAATTGAAATATACTGGAACAATGCACTTGCATCTCTTATAAATCGAAATTCTAAGCCTCATCCAAATCGAAATGGAACTGATATCAAAATTAAACACTTTACCATGAAATATATCACAGGGAGATATTTGAGTAGAGATTTCCTGAAGAAAGAGTCTACCACCGATAGTACATCTCTAACACCTATCCATGTCGCAGCGGAATACGGTACACTTAGTTTCCTGCGGTGGGCCATCGAGGATCATTATATTGATCCTGACGTGTCGCAGGAGTCTGATGTATGTATGCGTATGTATTATGTATGTATGTGTATGTATTATGTATCTATACGTATGTGTTATGTATGTATTCACGTTTGTATAATTGCGTATTCTTGTGTACATAGTTGAGTACATATGACGATTACCTCTTACGCAACTGTTTATGCATCCAATAGATTCGTTTGTTTATGTTAATTTATATTGATGGTAATTGTCGTAAGAATGATTGCAAAGGCTATGCACAAGGCACGTTGATACAACCTAGGTCTAAAGCATAGCATTGTCTTCACAAATATGTACAGGTCACGCCGCTTGGTATGGTTTTGTCCGCTTCTGAATACACACCCAACAACGACTTATATAAGGCGGTTCTCCGGTACTTAATATCCGAAGGTGCTAGCAAACGACGAGTGCGATCATACTGTGCCAGTCACCCAAATCATTGGCTCCTGCCGACACTGCTAGCAGCAACCACTCGTGCACTGTCTCTTCGACGCTTGTGTTATTTGAAGATGCGTAGATGCAATCTTCCGGGGCTGCGTGAAGAGGACTTTACATCTGCATTCCCCTCTGAAAGAAGGCCTTCTTTCGACGGGGATGGAATGGATTATGAAGCAGAAGTAGTTGACAAAAATTAATAATAGTATAATAGTATCTTTTTTTTTATGCACGGGGTAGGTAATCATCATACACGGAGTCTATGCATTGGAAATCATTACAGCATACATGCTTTCCGTGTTGAGATCGTGGACGTTGAAGGTGTGGCGATCCTCTACATTGATTCGCTTTATAGCAACAACTAGTGGCTGATATCTGCACATGGTATAGGAGTTTGTACTGTCTCTTTCTCGAGATACAATAAATCCACTATTATTCTAATACTGTGTCAAAGCAGCCTGTTCCCGAATGCGAGTTTGGCAATTTAACCACACTGAAAGTAAGTAGCAAGATTGGAGAGAATAAAGGAAATACAAGTACTTCGACGCGTCCATGTATATTTATATCAACAGGCGGCATGTGGTTGTGAAGGTTTTTGCGATTCGTCGTATCTGTGAGTATGAACTGCGGTTGTTGTACATATACGGGTTTTGAGCACACATATATTAAGCGCAAGTATTTTGATTTGTACAGTCCACGAGACATAATTGAACATTCATTAAGTTGACTATATAAAGCAGTTTTGTATTTAGAATTATACATTGTGTCTGAAAATTATACTCAATCTGTGGGCTGCAAGCACTAAGTTAATTAACTTTCAACGCAAACCAATATTTTGTGTGTTTCACCTAATCCAAAACGCAGGATATGTGTCACAGCTGTCTTCTTTTCAAAAACATTGTGGCAAGCCGGACCTAGCAACAAAAATCATAAAATATATGTTTATACCAATTGCTCAAGCTTAGTTTGTATTCTCAAACATTTCTGATACCGTAAGCATTGCTGCGAGTGAAGAGTTTACTTAGATATCATCACTATCGTTTTTTTTGGGTTCATTTTCCGTAGTGCTGCTGGTTACGTAAACTGTATCACCAGGGGCTATTAAAGTGTGAGTATCTGAGTACTCGTCGGTGACTGTAGAATTGTACATGTTTGTGTGCTTATGATTGTGCTTGGTGATGCTTGAGGTTATAGTTCCCTGTGGCGGACTCGATTCGGAGGATTTTACGTGAGACGATGCGAGTGGTTGTGCTGGAGTTTGGATTTCTTGGTGGTTTGCCAGTCTCTGCTGTTTGAGAGCAAGGTACATCCCAAAAGACAGCTGTACAGGTATATATGAAGTTGCAAAATATAAGCATATTATTTGTACAGGTATACGTACGTACGTACGTTGCTGGTTGCGTCTGTGTAGACTATATTCCTATACTCTGAGAGCGTATGTGTTAACAAACGCGCTATCAGACAGGCAATTGTCACCAAAGCCTATGCGTCTTACATATATAGTTACATTGCAGGAAAAACCCTTGACAACAGAAAACCACATACATACACTATGCACTGTGAGTCGACAAAACAATCCATGTGAGTTACGTGTAAAAACCGCACAGACGAGTCAATGACACTGGACTTCTTTCTCGTCAGATCTCCATCTGTGAAACAATCTAAAGAATGAACAAGACTGCACACGCGAGATCACGCATTCAACATTTTCTTGTCATCCAACATTTGTCTATCTGCCAGACTCTCCCACATACCACACGTGGGTCGTATGTCTTAGTACAGACTATACTCGCAGACACTTCTACGTATCTACGGGTGAACACGTTGAACACAACACGACAGCTAACCTTTTTTCGGCGGCATTGTCCTAACGCTTGCAATGGCTGCTTAGACTTCCCACCCGTATATGGGTTGACACATATCATCTGACACCGAACACACGGCTTTTGTACAACGAACGTAGTGTAACCTCTGCCTGGGAGACACAATTCAGTCCAGTTATCCTCAGCGAACTGCCCACTCGCACTCGCACGTACCTCCACACCTTCCGTCATCCGCACTACAAAGTTGGGTCGGAAATGGAGAGCTCCTATGATGTTGTACCGGTTGACTGCTTCCTCACCATGTACCATGCGATCTATCTCTCTCACACTGTCTTCGTTCACGATAAGAAACGGTGACTCATTCTTTCCATCATTTCCTGTATTTTTTGTATTAAACTCAATGCTGCCATCTGATGTTGTATATGTGCTTGTACTCGTAGTTGAAGTTGTGGTCGGTCTTGTGGTAGGGACTGGGGTTGAGGTAACATTTGGGATGGTGTTTGTGTTTGCGATTTCGTCGGTCTTTAAGCCATATCCATTGATCCTTTTCCCGTGATCATCCCTACTCACGCGCTCCGAAGCACATTTTATGAGACTACACTTCACATTTAGGAATCTAGATAACCACTCATTCACACTTGCGTCCGAAGCTTTCACACCCTGAACTCGCCTATTGCACACACGCACGATTGTGGTAGGGGGAACTAGTGGCGTTGTATGTGTATGATCATTTGCTTTTGCATTTATGGGTGTGAATATAGATTTGGATTCGGGTGTTACACCCGACGCCTCATATCCCTTCAACGCGATATCAAGGGGTTTCATTCCAGTCGCATTCAGACGAAGTAAACCCAAGTCAAGCATGATTTTGGGCCGTATCAGGCACATACGTGGATATTTCTTCATAGTGAGGGGTCGATTAGTAAGGTCATCGACAATCATCCACTGTCTATCATATGCAAGGCCGTGTGTGTATAAGCGCCAAGGTCGTATGGCTGGAACCTCGAAAGCTCCACACGACTTTATAGGGTAGACATACACATGTGTGATTACACCAGTTTCTGTGTTTGCGGCTTGTGCGCATATTTCAACATCTGTTGCTTTGTACGGTGCTTGCAATTGTTGGGGCATTTTCACACTGCCATGCCCCTTCACCTCCTCACCAATACAGGCACTTTCACGTTTGTCCACACCCACACTCTCGCTCTCACGCGTCCCTGCACTGGCAAAATACTTATAAATAAAGCCGAGAAACGTTCTCATATCATTCATATTGGACATATACCCCAATGATACCCTGACCACACCTGTGGGTCTTCCTCGAACCATATCATTACCATCCCCGCACACATGACCAGCATCATAGTTTGACATAACGTCTTCTAATGTGAGATTAAGTGCATTATGACAAGCACCTGAGTTACATAGACATCCCGTACGTATGTGTATACGTTCTAGTGCCGCCAATTGTGCTACTTGCGAGTATCCGACCAATGATCCATCCTTATGTAAAATATTGAGTGCTATGACAGGCCCTTGTCTGGATATACGTCTGTGTGACTGTGTGTACTCGTTGGTAACCGTGGTTGGTTGTACGAGTGATATTTTGTTTGAGCTCGCGCAATCTTGCCAGTCCCCTAAATTTGTATATAGCTTACACACAGGCATATGTGTATATTCGTGACGAAGGTTGCTCAGTTGATGATAAAGCCATGATGCGAGTGCGTGTGTGTGTGTCGCTATTCGTTCTATCCCCCCTACGTTGTCGATTGCATCCAACCCATTACCAAGGGCGAGTATGCTTAGGTATGAGATAGTGCCATCTTCCAATGCTGTGTGTATGTCCTTCGCAAATGCACGCACGCCGGACTTGTTATCTGAAAGTGTTAGAGTTCCTCCTCCGTAGTATCTCTTATTGAGCCACCCAAGAGTACTATGCTGTTGTGTCGTTTGTGTGTCTCCATGTATACACGCACATTGGTACGGATGGGAGTCTGCTTCGTCCAGTGCGTTTGGGTCCACATGTGACGGTGTGTATGATGGGGTGTGTTTACATACACTGTTTGTGGGTGATAGCAATGCATCATTTCTTACAATAAGTGCACCAAGACCTGTGGGATACCCAAAGAGCTTGTAGAAGGACACCGCTACAAAGTCAGCATTCACAGTGGTAAGATTCAAGGGTGCGGATGTCGCATACGCCGCAGCATCCAGTAACACATGCCAAGCAGCACCACCATCATCACACCCAGACAATTCATATCCATGTGTGCATGTTGTGTGCCGAGTCTGAGTTCTTGTTTGTGCGTATAAGAGAGGGTTCAGTGCTCCCCCTTGTATACCATTAATCCATTTTAATGGATAGCGCTTTCCGGAGAAGTTACATTGTGCTGGGTACGCAAATAAACAGTGGCGAATGGGTTTGCGAGTACGAATATGTGTATTGGTGTTTATGGATGTGGATGTATGCCCATTTACGTTCGGTGAGCATTTACATTCACTACGATCACTTACTTCGTGTTTGTCTAGCAAACTCTCTACGTCGGATTCCGTCAGACAGAGAACATCCGCTCCCTCCTTCTCCGCCACACCACGAATGCCCACTACCGATGTATGGTTACTTTCTAGATATGCGAAACACGAATGAAACTCTTCTTGTGCACCTTCCACGTGTGGTGTGTGTTTGAGCTTACAGAATATATCTGGACATTCGTCGCCATTACCATCCACAAACTCACTCGTATTCGCACACGCGCACGCACCTGTGTCCACACTCACACTACCACTCTCACTCACGCTCAATGTCTCGTTCCCATTACTTGCAGTCACATTTGCATATTCGCTCATACTTCCCCGCGTACATGAACGTATATTTACGTGCTGACGGGCGTGTTTATGTGTATGTTTGTGACTATGTGATTGTGGACCATCGCTCCCTATACTACTAGACGCCCATGGGAAAGTATGTGCAAGAGTTTGCATTGCCCCAGTGGCCCCACTAGTAAACACAATGGAGTGTGTATCTGATGACGTGCTGAAATAGGCGAGTACACGCTCACGTATGAGTTCAATTGCCTCTGTCGTTTGAATACTACTCGGGCTCTGTATGTATATAAATTTCATGTATAGGTTAAATTGTATAAATATGCTTTGTGATATGCAGATATTACATATACGTTTGTACTGTGACAATTCTGGTCCTTCAATTCATTCGACTGTACAAGTTACAGAAGACTACATGCGGCTCTTTGTGGTGTACTTGAGTAAGGTATGGCAGTATACGTTGATTATGTGACCAGTGGCCATGTGTAGAGATATCTGAAGAAGAAAAATTCCCGTTCAGACGACATGTACATACAAAGTACAGGAGACAGATTTTTTTTGCATTCAAACGTCTTAATAAACGATCAACTCACTTGACTATGCGGGTTGGCATATAATGTTGTTTGGATGTCTCGCATGTGTGCTTCTAGTTGACTCTTTGAGGCGAGAGTTGATCCCGCATGATCTAGAAATGTCTCTCCTGAATTCAAAGTGTAGACGTGTATTCAGGTTTATTCAGTTGTCACGTGGCGTACATACACGCACATACCTACTATTACCTAGCTACATAACATCATACACACCACTGACGATACTACTGTATATTCTCGACTTCGCATGCGATCATTATAGGTACAATACATATATACGAACCTTTTAACTGAGGAAATTCGAGTGTTCGCAATTCGTTTATCATTGCATCGTACTCCTCAATAACATGTTGTCGAGACGTCGGTGATTCGACCCGTTCGGCAAGCGCAATTAACTCATCGATCATTGCTTAAATTTTTCTATATACTGCTACGTGTATGTGAGAGCGCGATCGACGTGGGAACAGGTATATGTGCACATGTGTATGCGAATGCTACGTGTTCGTGCATGAGTTATCTATAAAATACAATGAAAAGGTATATCATACATTCCGCAGTCACCTCGTGCCATTCTCTCCACGTGTATAAAAGATGACTACCGCATACGTACGTGCACGTGTACAAATTTACAAAAGTCTGTTCGTATATGTCTGCATGTCTGCCTATCTCTGGGTATGTACGCAATCAGTTTCGAGTTGTGCCTTGCTTTGTTAGAAGGTTATGAGCAGAAGTCATACATTCTGTGATTCTTAAACTTGTTTACTACAATTATGACAAGCCCACATAACAATTTAATGCAAGTAACGCTTTGTGGAATGGTGCCTACTTTTCAATCTAGCGTGTGTCAATCATATTGTTCGAGTAAACAGCCATACGATTTGGGCACTGATTATGATGACATTTCGAATTAATTTTACGTGTGCCTATTTGTAACAGTTTCATATACTTCGTTGCATTGCTAGAGTGTGCAGATACTACCGTTGGTTGTTTACAATTTTGAAATAATTTATTAAAATGCTTTCATATTGTACTCCTCTTTAAAAGGGTATGAAGCAAGATGCCCGATGGACATCTTTCAATGATCTTCAATGGTGACTTCTTCAGAATTCGGTTCATTATTCACCTAATTAATGTGTATTAAAGACGTAAATCACTCGATTAATGAATAGCGAACGAAATTTGGTAACATTCGTACATACGTGTCATTTCGAACTCTAAATACAAAAATAACATTCATATCGTCGACATCATACCTTCAACACCACTTTCCCGGAAGTTTTCCCGCTGCGGAAGAGTCGAAGAGCCGACAGCAAATCGTCGAACGCAAACTCTACACCTACATGCGGAGGTGGTAAATCCAACTCTTCCATCTCATCCATTAAGCCTAGAAGAACCCCGATATCATTCAAGCAGTGGATTAGATTAAATCCCATAACGCTCACGTTCAAGTTCGGCAACTCCAAGGGATCGACTTTTGGTCGTTGCAACCATTGCCACGCCAATGTAATCCACTCGATCCAACCTAATTTGTCTGCTTGAGGTGTCATGGAAGCAGCACCATACACAACATACCGTCCACCAGGATTTACGCGCTCAAATGCGCTGGAGAAGTAATCACCCAGAATAGCATCTAAGACTATGTCCAAGCCAGTCACGTTTCTTGTCTTGTTCTCTTGGTTCTTTTGAAGAAACTTCAATGCTTTATCGATCTGCACTCCAAATTCCTTACCGGACTTTGACCGGACAATTATTTGTTCGGGCGACAGATGGGGAAAGCGTTCCAAGAGAATCGCCACTTTCTCGGGTCTACCGACAGTGGCAATGACTATAGCACCCAACTTTGCACATATGTGCAATGCCTGCATGCCACATCCACCAGCTGCTGAGTGTACCAGCACGACTTTGTCCTTCCCAATGTTACCCAGCTCTTTCACAGCAAAATACGATGCAAGGGTCTGTGTAGTATACGCAGCACCCTGTGCAAATGTCCACGAGTCTGGTATCCGCCTTATTTGATGCGCAGGTACATTTATTTTGGTTGCGTAAGATCCGAACCGTATACACCCACAAACACGATCACCTACATTCCATTGGTGAGAACTTTCCTCTGCTCTTGACCATATCGTAGCATCTAATTCCACGAGTTGACCTCCTGTTTCTCGAATGTGAAACGACAATACTGAGAAAAATTGTTCACACCAAAGTAGATTAAACGCGCACTCGGTACAGGCAGGGTCGGTGTGTGCCATATTGAAGACACAATGAAAACTTAAGCAATGGAGTAAGTAAACTGCATATACAGCGGGATACAGCGTAGAGAGTTCAATACAGACAAAAGTGACTTTCAGAGAATTGAAATAATATAATACAACAAACACAATCTCCAGATAGAATGGAAGGCAAGGTGAAGAATTCTTTAAACAGGCATGAATATCAAGACCTTGAGTAGGCCTGCAACAGGAATGGAACAATATTGCACTCATTTTCGCCTTCCAGCACAAAATGAACATATGTTTTATAAACATGTGCGTATCAAAAGTGATGCAAACACATAAGACAAATACAAACATGAACACACACACATGCCTCTTCTTAGCTGGTCCTCGCCGCGCAATGAATCCGGGAGTCTTCTATCGTCTTTTTTTCCAATACGCTCAACGACACCAGAGAACTCCAGTCCCGGTACAATACTTCCCTACAGTATCGGGTGTATTGCGTGTGCGCTGATAAGTTCATCGGATTAGCATCGTGTGCTGAGTATACATAAGCACACGGAGGGATAGACGAAGAAGAAATTTGCACAAACACACACATTACACACACACACATACATAAAAAGCACAAACATTTTCATACACGGGCGATAGAACCTCACCTTGATCTCACCGGAACTAATAGGAGCGTATAGACCTAAACCTGTAAATATGTCGGCAAAATTTAGACCAACATACTCCACCTTAACAGTTACCTCCCCATATCCTGGTAGTACGATTTCACCTTCTACTAGTTGGAGACATGACAAATCTCCGCCCCCTTCAGGCATTAACCAGTGTTGTCTGCGTTGTTTGGCTTTGGTTCCATCCAACATCGCGTATAGTGTAGATGCCAAGACAACCTACGACAGCGCAATCAAATGAACGACTTTACAAAGGTTCTTTACAGTTAAGTATGAACATATTATGTTGATTTACCATTTTATTCGTTCCTAGCACTCAAAACTCGGCGCACTTGCTGAGTTGTACGTGTGCTTATGTGTTGTGCTTTCGTAAATTCAGTCGTTTCTGTGTGTGTGCGTGTGACGTTGACCAAGAGAAAAAGAGGAAAGAGCCAATTGAAAACCTGGATATTGGGAGCATTCGATTAGCATTTCGAGATTATCGGCTCGTGGAAAGCGACATAGCGACACGTTATAATAATATTGGCCCTGCAAACTTGTATCTGCGCATGGAAAGCACCACAACTAATAGTGTTGCTACATGGTAGCAGCACTGCTTGTTTTATACATTCCTAGACTGATCAAGCAGAAATTGTTTTTTGAGTGAGTGCGTTTTCCTCTATTGTTGTCGGGTGTCAAGTTCTGATGTCCATCCACCCAGTAAAGAATCTATATACAAGATAATCTGTCCACGTATAAAGAATTAAACGTGGGCATATAGCTATTAACTTTACCTCCTGGCTTGTAAAATCTTGTTTTGCATGAATAACAAGGCAGTTGACGGTCATTTGTGGGCACGTTGTGTGACACAAATGGTATATAGCAGTGGATATATGAGAAAATGCTATAACAAAATACAACCATTACGCAATAATAAAATATCTAAAGCACAGATACAAGTTTTGACCGTGAACTTGATAGGAGACAGTGATTTTTGGTACTTTGGGTTAGTTCGGTATCAAGATTCTAGATGATTCCTTTCTAGCTCGTCTCCACAAATTGGAAAATTCTTTTTATGTACGTTTGCAACCGTTGGAACAGCACATGAGTCCATGCAAAATAATTGATACAACTGATAAATAGCATAAATACATCCATATGTTATAATACTTAGATGCCCAGAAGTGATGAATATTTTTCAAGTAGTTGCTAGAGATGAAATTTCACGTGCATTGTGTAAGTACATATAGAATTAAAATTCTACAATTGTGGACAGATAGGTGCAAGACCAGTCGCAACATTAATACAACGACGAGTGACATACATTAGATGACGCCAGAGGGCTGGATGAATCAGGATGGTTTTGCAGTGCGTACATGTTGAGAACAGTTGAAATTGCATGTCTATATTTGGCATATCCATGACTCGGCAGGGAACGAAGTCATGTATTAAAAAACAACTTTTAAATACTATACCACCAACTGAAATACTGAAATACATGCATTCATCTGCCTATACTATAATAGCAACACCTCGAAGACTTCCTCGTCTCTACACCATGTCCTCTTTACTTTGTTGTGTATTCGAATGGCCGCAAGTCGATCCCCAAATTCTTCCCTCCATTCGTTTCAGAAAGAACAGTAGTAATATAGAAGCTACTGTGACGTCATCTCCACAAGAACTTTTAAAGTTAAAAAGGAAGCTCTGGAGTTACATTGGCATGCAACCCCTTTATGGCTTAAAACGTCTCACAGATAAGCCATTCCACAAGTATAAGATGATTTTGTTCGTGTTGTTCATTAGCTTAAACGTCTCACATCATTTGCCAGATACTTTATTCACTCATTGTGTAATAGCTTTTCTTTAGTGTAGTACACACTGATTCACCATGGCAACTCAAAATTCCGCGGTACTATCTAACAACACTGTCCCCGATTTCCTCAAGTCTGAAAAGGTATCTCTACCAGAAACCCATCTGGACAAAGATGAAGTCGCATGTATGGTGAAACCAGAGAAAATCGCATCCAAAAAAAGGGGACATCGAATTTTAAGGTACGCCAAGGCACGATGGGGTGAGACGAAGGTACCACTCAACCAGCTGACTGTGGACTCTTCAATCAGTAGCGAATCGTTGCAAAAGTATGTATGATATGCCGTGTAGTTTACTTACCCGAGTATTCGAGGCAAGTAGTTGCATCAATGATACGGCAGTTATGCAAGAATTCCATAGGTATACCCATGACTCTGGGTATTTTGCTTATTATAGTATTATGTGAGCTATGACCACACAGCACGGGTAGAAGCGCATTCTCATATATAACTGTACCTACACTGACTACTAACACAAACTTGAACTGTCCATTATCTCTCAAAAATAGAATCACACATATGTCGTGGCTATACGATCGACGTTGGTCGCTCATGCTAATCCTGCGTGACCCGCAAGGCTTAAAAGCGTTCAGAGAATTTCTTTCATCGGAATATGCCTCCGAAAATTTGCTTTTCTGGTTAGAAATTGAATCACTGAAAAGTATACAGAACCGTCAGCAGCTCAAAACCATTGCCACATCTCTGCTGGAGAAGTTTTTCAAAGAAGATTGCATTAATATTACCGATAGGGAGCGAACGGAATTTGTCTCCATGTTGAAGTATATATTGTTCATAATTTTGTGTCTTTATATAAACCGTTGAAACCCATAGGAAAAGGAGAACTGTGTTAGCTTTGAGATATATTGCACGAACTTTGAAGTATATGAGGTATTTATTTGTGCATGTCCAAGTCTGCTGAAGGGTTGTATTGCTAAATTACTGAGTGCGTGAAACTGTCTGTATCTGAAGACTACTTCATATATATTTGTAGAGGTTGTTCAGAGCGTACATAGATCTATACTTGACATTTCATATTTACATTAAGCTCGTTCTACATATACCGTCTTTGTCTGCCAATATCAATCGTTCCTGCCCCTACACTCGTAATTATCCTTCTCTCACAGAATCACTACGTGTACATTAGCTTTTCCCAACTTCCACTCCTGTTTACAGTCTTGTGCGTACACTACATGTACGTCCATGCCCAATTTATCTAGGGCGATGACCATGGATGATGAAGGAGATATTGAAATCGAAGAGGATGTCGATTTTCACACACCAGAAGGTGCAGATAGGTACGTATATGAATATTGTAAAGACCCTCGCACGGATTTGACTCCATATCCATGTACGTTGAGATATGTATGCGCATATACATATTCAAGATACACATGTTTGTTCAAATGTGTGTCATGTATATACAGACTTACACATATGTTTTATACACACTGATATGCCTGCATGTACGTATTGTACAATATGCTATAAATTGCAAATCAGAAAAATAACCAAAAAAGCTAAAACTCAAAATGCCATGATGTCGTTAGTTGTTGGAAAGCGTGCTTGTCAAATATTGTACACGTACATTTACATTTGACCAAGTCCTTTGTCACATGTTCACTCAGTGTATGCATCACGCATATGTGATAACACACATACCCTGCGTGCTAGCTTCAACACAATCTATCATAAAAAACAACGATTGCCGTTGTGAAGAACATGTATTGTGCTGATGTATTGTTTTCACACAGCGTGTACAGATGTGTATTATTGTACGCGCACAAATTGTCGGAATTAATTTAATATCGAATATGCAAACCCTGTATATGTAAGTACGAAACTCCCTGTATATGTAAGTACGAAACTCTGAAACATGAAACAAAACAAGACCAATCACTGGGCATGTATGTATACCTAATTACGCATCTGCGCTCACAAACATACTTGCACACACGGACTGTATAACACAACATACATGATGCAGGAAAATTGCCAAAGACGACGATACCGACTCTGTCATCTCTAGCTCAAACTCCATGATGTCAAGGAAAAGTCAGAGAACATGCAATTCAAATGTAAGCGATGGGGAAGCAAATTTAATGGATTCTGTTCAGAACAGTGTGTTGTCTCTAATGGCTATGGACTGTCTGCCGCGCTTCCTGGTCAGCAAGTATGGGGAGAAGTATCTGAAATAGTATGTGAGTATAATCTATATATTTGTTCACACTTGTGTGTGTATCTGCAGTAGAGAACTTGTGCACTGGATGATACCGTGAAATGTGGATTTGAGTGATAATCTTCACGCCTGCCTGTTCATGTATAACTTACGTTCTGCTTTATATTGAAGGTGGTAAAAAGGCATACTACATACATGTGTTGCTTGCCTGTATGCAAGTACAATCACAATAATAGCACGAACCTGCCTATTGTTGTTATTGGTCAGTAAGTTTCAACGAAAGAGTTCGTGTATGCGTATTGCATCTCTTCACCGCTCGATCAATTTTGCTATATACTCTATGTACAAAGCGGATACCACACGCTCACACACGCTTATCACACACCCACAGTCTTGCAGACCGTCCCATGATTGATACTACGATCGACTCAGATATGGAGTTTAAAAGCAGACTGCTTAAGTTTCATGCTCAGGCGAAATCAGTATCGAAAAGTAGCCCAACAGCATGGATAACCAAATTTATCTCCATGGCGTACATGTACGTGATAATAATAAGCTTATTGTTGAGTATAATGAACTCGGTCACATGGTTTGTTTCACCCTTGAGCTGTACACACTTATTACATACGTTTGTATGCCTTGTTATAATTTGAGGGACATCATACAAATGTACTCATTCACTCATACGTTCATTCTACCATCGATTCGCACTCGCATACTTACCATCTCATAATCTCATAAGTGAACCATGATCTCCTGTCCACTTGTTTGGTGAATATACCTCTAAGATGACTGCGACTCATGTATGTGGCAAAAGGTCACTCCCCGTCTAACACCCGTCTCGTACTTGCTACTCTCAAAAACTCATCATTCCTCTTTACTCACTCCACATAGAGAAATTCATGCTCATCACTAACTAATACAACCTCTCATTAATAATGAAGGTCTTCGCCATGACTTATCGAGACTGTTTTCTTGTTTTATCATTGATAAAAAAAAATACTTCTGTGCTAAGACTTGAGTTAAAATTCATCATGCGAGCACACGCCCAGTGTATACATTACACCTATGACCATATTGAATATATACGTATATAGCGCTCAAAGTCTGTACACTTTTCAAATTTCACGCATATATAGGCTACCTTTCTGTGTCACCATTTCGACGCGTGTGAACTCAGAGGGACCTGAGGGAAATTTTCCCCTATCATTTGTCAACCCAGGTAGATCGTGAATTTTCATGTTTCGATATGAATGGATTATAATTTATTAGGAACAAAATATCTCACACATGCTGGCCTTTCTCCTATAGAGTTCACGCGTACTACTGGATTCACACATGAAGAGACTGTGGGAAGGAACTGCCGCTTCTTGCAGGGTAAAAACACAGACAAGAATGATGTTGCTAAGGTACTTATTTGTATGATTGTATAACTGTTTCAGGTTTCTTTCGTGTTCAAGGAATTTAGTAGTAGACTTATAATGCGTAGTAGTCCTACCTCTCCTATTGACTGTATGAAATAGGCATGTCACATCGTCTATGCGAAAATCACGAATTAAATTATGTATGCATTTGCTTGCGTGAATGTGTTTAACCTTCACTGTTTTGTAATTATTCATAGAATACAAGTTTTCAACGAGTAGGTTCACCACTTTATTACACGTATTCAGCTACATTACGGAATTCAGAAGGGTGTCAAGGTACACACATCGATCATTAATTATACAAAGGATGGAGAGGAGTTCAAGAATCTGCTAACACTCCATCCTGTGTTTAACAAAAAGGTATGCGTGCGTCTGTACGTTTACATGTGGTTGAGAAAGTAGATAAGCCATCCTCGTATTTTGTTGATGGATGTGATTACTAGTTATGACGGTGGATATGTATGTGTTAATAGTGGTATAATATGTTGCTGGTTTATAATTGGTTTATAATTATCAATGAATATGCACTTTGTGCCTACCACGTAGGCACTAACTTTGCATGCACATTCACATTCATCCTACACATATACCTTCCAACCTATAATTAAACTCAAACACTTACACTTGTTTCATGAGTACGTTCTCTGTTGCACCAAATATAATATACATACATACAACTCATACACTCCACATTCACATTTTCTCTAGGGTGTTCATGTCTTTGTAGTTGGTATTCAGTACGATGTTTCAGATATGAACATGACAAAGATTGCGGCCTTGTCCCCTATCCTCGAGTTTTTGTCCGACTCAATTCAAATATAGGTCAAGTGTGTGAATTTGGAAGCATGTTGTTGGCGTCAACTCTCGATAGCAAGTCCGCACATACGTGTGCTTTAAAGAGCCGGTCACAAAGGAAGCGAGTATTGACATAGCAATGAAAAGTGCACCATCGTTAAAGAGTTCATGGGTCGATAGGTCATGACAGGTGCTCGTATATCCACAAAAGACTCTCAAATATTTATACATTACTATATCTGTAATCATTTACAGTTGACTTTCCATATATTGGGAAACCGCTACACTTGTACTTGCGGCTATGATACAAGTACATGATTCCAAGAAGTAGTTTCCTTTTAAGAAGAAAACAATATTATCGGCACCATATTAAAAGACAGCACTCCTTTGGGCTTAAATAGATACTCATCTTCTACACCATGAGTACGTGTGTATCGTGGAAGTTGATTGTTCATTGACTCTTCGCCCTGTCTTTACAGCCTTTAGAACTCGACTTCAAGCAGATTGGCATTATTCACACAAATTCACTAGTTCACTGCGTATTTATTAATGAAATATGACTAGCGATCCATCGCATTTGACCGACGTCGTCTACGTTGACGTCGGATTATAACGATAATGGAAAAGGCATTTGGTGATTGTGGTTCATTAGCATATGAATTCGTGCACCTCTGTATCGCCATTATCTAGCTTCTGGAGCTCCTCCTTCCACGGCAGCCGCAAGTGGCCTCTGTCAAGAGGATAGTGCTTAATACAGTGCTTATGAGTAGCCTGTCCTCTATATGTATATAACATGATCTTTTATACAAAGTATATAAATTAATTTCATATGCGAGCAGATACAGTCCCTGCGAAAGAGAAGTACAGTCCCTCCGAAAGTGAGCATAGATAATTGTTCGCGTAGTGGGTAGGTAGTCCTTTAGATTATTGTCTTCAGCGATAGCTAAGCATTCTGTCGGAAGACACAGCAGGTTCGAAGGTCTGTTGCCAAGTATACCAAGGAAAACATGACTATAAAGAACATCCTAAATGACGTAACACATTTTTCTTGACATTGTATCCCGAAAGAAATGTAATGAGCATGTTGAACGAGTTGCGACCGTAGCATACATATGCAGAATGTGAACTTGAACATTCAGTCTACAAAATTGCCTCTTCATTCATAATGTCCCTTTCAGTTGATCTACATCGGGCACGGGCCGTACGCGCTATGTGCAAATTGTTAAATTATCTTCATTTAATGATTGTAAATCTCACATCATTGATCGACATTTTTCCGCATACGTAGCACAACAGTATAAATACCATGCACGGGTTTTTGTTTCCGAATATCTTGACAGTGCAATATGATCGCAAGTCTCAAATGTTTCCTTGGTATAGTTGCCATGGGTGCTGTAACAGGAGCGCTTTCATACAGAGTTATGGATCAGCTGTGCAACTACGTCGAGAATAACAACAAGAGGCGATAGTGACATCTGCACGGCACCTAAAGATAGTTTTGGCACATGCGTAACAGGAGCACTTTCATGCGGAGTTAGGGATGATACATGCTACTGCGACAAGAATAACAAATGTAGCTGCTGCGATGATTACCTCTGCACGGCACATAAAGGTGGTTATGGCAAATGCATATTTCGCTAATCCACTGCTCTGGTATATCCTCAAGCGCTTTGGCCTTTTCCAATACATTAATCTCTTACGCATTTATATATTTCGCGGTGACGACTGGCCATAGGGGTGGGTAATAATTGAAAAATGCACGTTGCTGTTGGGGCGGAATGTCGAAGTTGGTTTTCATAAACTCATGTGTTGTGATTGCCCTGTGCGTGTTAATCCAGTCCTGTTTATCCCAGTTGGCGACGCTCTTGCTCAATCCGGCGTCGATGGCAATGCCATCAAAATCCTGAACCAATCTATTGTTCATGCTGCGATGATCTCTATTGCATGGCACCTCCTCATAGTTATATAATGGCACCTGCCAAACCAAACAAACTATTGAGGGCACATAGAGTTTCGGCCACCCGCACAGATTGTTGATGACGCGCCACAGGGGTAATAATTGAAATATGCTGCGGTGATTTACTTTGTCACAGACTTTAGCCGAAATTGTCTTATGTTTGCCTGCAACATATATGGCCATAATACTAGAAAACAGTTCCCAACAGTCGCGAAATTCGTCCCTACATACAGTTGAAAATAAGGATAAAAAACTATCAGAACTCAAATAAAATATTTTGCTACTTTATATTGCTTATGAACATGGATCTAGCTTTTCTTACAATGCTATGTGGATATACTCTAGATCACGGATTGTATACTAAACTCGAAACCTAAACTTCCACTGTAGTGTTGCGCTGAATTTCCTATTATCTAGCTTTACGGATTTTCGAACAATGTCAAATTGATACAATCAAAATTCCTTTTGGTCATATGATGTATCAAGTCCCCACTGTAGGGACTCGAACGATTCTGATTGGCTCTCTATTAATAGATTCTGCAATTTCATTTGCTGTTGTCATTGGCGGCTATTAATAGATTTTAACAGGCTCATTGGCGGCTATGAATATAACACCCCGAGCCTCATTGGCGGGTATTTATAGATACACAACCCGGTCAATTCACAGTCTAAGGATCGACAGTCTAGGACAGGCGAAGGCGGGACCCAGTAGAAACGCTGCGATGAAGGATCGACCTATAGAAAAACAAGTTGCAACCCATCAGGACAGGACTCCTCCATAATTGTCCTACCTACCGATCAATCAAAGAAAAGACTTACCGTTATTGTCGCATCTCCGCTTCCAGTTGGTGTCGTTGGTCTTCATGTTGTTGGAGGCGGTTCTCAAGACGCTGTTTTTCATGGGTCAGGCGATACACGGCTTTGGGTTGACTGATTTCTTTCTTTAACCGTTGTCCCTGAGCCGGTCATACCAATCTCATGAACATGATCACCTTGGGCCAGTATGATGACTCGGACTCGGAGGCTGAGATGGAGGTCGACGCTCCTGACGTGGATTCTGGATCCTCGGGTTCAGGGGGTGGTGCTAGTGGAGTGAATGGTTTGGTTATTAATAACAACCAATACAATAATCCAGGGTATAATGGATATAGCGGGGGCAACGGGGTTCTACAGCCCCCCGTTGACAGATCCATTGGTGTTCTCGACTACAAGCGGGAAGAGTTTGGTGCAGGTGAACGTATGGAGGAGTACTACTTAAAAATTAGAAAATGGAAGAAAAAAAATAGCTGCTCCAATCAAAGGATGAGTAATTTTCTAAGTTCAAACGAGACCAAGACCCAAGTGGCCTGGGGCCCTTCTCAAGTACCTCTCACCGACTCAGAAAAACGAAAAATCAAGGAAGAGAAAAGGAACAAAACACGAGAGGAATATGATCCAAAGCTCGATCGGGATTCTGGGGACTGGCATGGAAGCGCCCAGGATCTAGAGGGGCACAACCTCAAGGTGTGGCAGGATATTGAATATCGGAAAGCCCACGACGAATACGACCAATACGAGAAATCCGGGGCGGGTAGTATATTTGCAGATATCGGGATGTCTGTAGCTATGGGGGCAGTCACTGGGGGTCCCTTTGGAGCCGTCATGGGAGCGGTCGAAGCGTTTGCCACCCTTATCATTGGAGGCATGATTAGTGCCTTCACAGAACCCAAAGCACGGTCAGAACGGCTATCCCGTTTTGTGGATGAAAACATGATGTACTACCCCGAGGCAGGCTTGTACTCTCATTTCAATTACGATATGCTGAGCGATATGCTGGACCGCTGGGGTGAAGACGAAACTTACTATCAGCTTGAACACTACCCTGAAGACTACATGATCAGCAAGGAAATGACCCCAGTCATGTATGATGAGATGAATGGGGTCGGAGACGATCCGTGGTGGAATGACAGACGCTCCAATAGCATTGTCATGACGGGTTATCCCTATGACGCCTCGAGTAGAGAAATGACTGAAGATGAACGATTGGCCGCCCGGGATTCTTACCCAGGCGAGGACCGTGTTCTCAGCGTTGAGGAAATGGACGAACGGTTTTTGGAAATCCGTGAACTGGATAAGGCTTATATTGAACTGGAGCATCAATTGAACAATCCTGAAAAGTATCTGGAAGCTGAGAGTTCTACAAGTACCTTCTCAGGCGACCCTGAGAACCCCTTCGAGCTCTTCAACTACGCCGTCCAAGCAGGCGAGGCTAAGCAAGAGGCTAAGCAAGAGGCTATCCAAGCCATTCAGGATCAAGCCCAGAAGGATATGGAGTCTCTTGAGCTAGAGGTCGATACCGTCTTGTATGACAATGAACGAGACATTGAAAAACGCAAAGTGACTCGAGCTCAAGAGCGAGTCGACGAGTATGAGAGGGAAGTCAAACAATTAGAGGAACAGGTGGCTAATGCGGATATAGTGATCACTGAAGAGTATCAGAAAGCCATAGACTGGATGAAGGACGGCTTCGCTACTCAATACGAGATCCCTGAAAGCTACGACCGGAATGGTCTCACGAACCGTGAGCTCATCAGAACGTCTAACCCCCGACGAATTAGAATACGTTTTTCGCACCGAGATGGAGAATATTCTCGTGTCGGGCGAATCAGAACTCGAGATGGAAGACCGAAAAGAAGAGCTCATGGACTTTCTTTGGGATAGCAGTGATTGGGAAACCGATCAGTATGAACAATACGAAACCCATGTGAACCAATGGACAGACATCAAAGACTTGCATCAATACAAGATTGATCATCCTTTCGATACAAGCATGTACGAAGAGGAACAAGAAGAAGAAGAAGAAGAAGAGAATCCATTCGCTCCGCCCTCTCCGAAAGCCAAGGCGACCCTGGTTCGCCAACCACAAACCCTCGTTCACAAAACCCAAGGATTTATGGGGGGTCAGCGAGCCACCTCTACAACGAATCGTTCGTCCGTGAATCTACAAGCCCGATAATAATAAAAAAATATAACCCAGAGAATAAGAGTAGACATGTCTATCAATGTTCATATTCGTAGCGGATCGAGACCAAATCGAGACTCTGTTCATCTTGACCGTGCTAGTAATAATTGGTACTCAAACATACCTGCTTCCCACCTTACTCCTGTTGGTGTCAATCCTCTGGGTACCGGCGCAAAGCGTCTTCTAAAAGTCGGCCAGGAGGGAATACAAGACTTTGAAAAGCTATTTGAGGGTAACACGTTCACCAAACGGCAACATGCCGATGCCGCGGGTCGTGATGTTCGTCTACAAAAACTAGGGCAGACGAATACTGAATTCTACGCCAATCTACAGGCCGATAGTGTATCGAATAAACCCTCGTCCAATCGTGCAGAACCCACTCGGTTCGAATTACCTGACGATGACCCTATGGAAATGTACGTGGACAGTGAGGAGGAGGAGGAGGAAGGCATGGAAGAGGACTCTCAACCGGTAAGATCTACGGAAGACCCAAGAACCTCTGTTCAACCCCCCTCTACGAATATGCCTAACTCTCGTTCAATACCCTCTACAGAATTAGAGACTCGCAAGGGGGCTCATCCAAGGCAACAACCTGCTGAATTAGAGAATCGAGAGAGGTCTCGATCCACACTGAGACCGAAAGAACAAACCTTACCCAATCGCCTCCTCCCTCAAGGGAATCGTAATTCATTCCAGCCTATAGAACCGATTGCTCCCAAGAACAAACTTCCTACCCTCAACGATATACAACCCAAGGCTCTCCACAAACAAACCTTACCCAGTGGAGTTCGTGTCTCGCCCAATGAAAAGAAAAACGAACCCCTGCGTGTCCCTGTGGCCCCCTCTAGAGGACGACCCGTGGCTTCAATGGGTCAAGAATCCAACCAAAAACCTAAACTTCCCCGAGCGGGTGACCTGCAACCCAAGGGTCTCGGTAAGCAATCCCTACCCTCAGGTTTGGGTTCCTCCCGGGAGAGATATTCCCGAGCGCAGGCTTCTGGAATCCATTTACCTCAACAACCCTTGGCTCGTATGGGCCGTGGTCCTCGAGGACGGCGTCATGGTATCACGATGGATCCTATTGGTGAAGAAAGAGAAGCCAAGATTGCTGCGAAGAATGCGGCCATTGAACGCAAAGATGCTCGTATCCACGAACTTGAAAAACGAAAAAAGATAATGGAAGAGCAGGATCCCACCAATAAAGAGGGTCTAGAACAGCTCAAGGACGAGTTAGCCCACACCAAAGAAGAGAAACAAGAATTGATGATCCAACTGGATATGGATACTGAGATGATTGAAGCGGCCAACTTGCCTCCCGATGAAATGGAAACCGACTCTGACCCTGAACCGACAACACTCAAGACGAATAAGAAGAAGAAGAAGAAGAAGAATTCCAAGAAGAACGTCAAAGACCTATTGGATGTGGAAGTCGAACCCCCCTTGGATATGGAGATGGATTCTAGCTCAAGTTCTGAAGCCCCTATGATGATAGACAGTGACACAGAAAGGTCCCAGGCTATAGACGCTAAACTGAAGACGGCTGAGGTGAAAAGAAAACAAAAACCCAATAAGAATTCCAAGAGTCAAGGCAAAGAGCCTCTGGTGATAGAGGAGGAGTCCCGCTCACAAAAACACAAAAAGAAATCCAAGAGTCAAGGCAAAGAGCCTCTGGTGATAGAGGAGGAGTCCAGCTCACGTTCTACCCCTCATAGGTCAGATGACCTATACAGATCTGAAGAAACCAAGAGATGTGAAAACGAAGCGGCAGGACCCTCCACTAGGAAACCTCAACGTGTAAGGAAACCTCCCGCTCGCCCTCCTCCTCCAATTCCTGTGGAACCGAATGAATCCAGCGACGATGAATCCAGCGACAATGAATCGATGCAACCACCGAATATTGAGATCCCCAATGAAACTCCACCATCGTCTCCAATCGAATCCCCTGAAGACATCATGCGTAACAAGAAGACAAAGAAGAGGGATAAAAAGCCAAATAGGAGGGAGGGAACCTTGGTTGAAACCACACCCCAAGCAGAAACCTCAAGGGTTGTTCACAAAGACAACGGAAAAGAACCTACTCCATACCGAGTGACAGATAAAGGTCAAAAACTGCTGGATGAAGCTAGAGAGTTTACTCGCCGAATAGGACTGAAAAAATTTTATCCACAACCCAGCCCAGTCCAGAGGGTTCGGCTTAACCGTAAGGAGGATCGACGTCTGTATATAGATCGATTACGACAAACACAGAAAACGATTGAAGCTCCACCCCAACCCCTTACCCTTGAAGCTCCACCCCAACCTCTTGCCCTGGAAGCTCCACCCCAGCCTCTTGCCCTTGAAGCTCCACCCCAGCCTGCAGCAGCTCTTGAAGCAGACCTTTATGAAGATCCTGGTCTTGAAGATATAGCTATCCTCCCCGAGAATCCTGCAGGATTGAGAGACCCTCAGAATGAACCTGCACAGTCTGTGGTCGAAAACCCCGACGCCCCTGATTGGATGCCTCGTGATGCCTACATGCTTAAAAGACTCGGAGAGGCTCGTTCAGAGACTAAATATCAATTACTGCTAAACAGGTTTAGAAGGAGAGTAAAGCAGCGCTTGGAACGATTGGCTACTGAGAAACAAGACGGTGAGTCTAAACGTGAAAAGAGAGAGAGAGGTGAGAAACCCCGCCAAAACTATCAGAAGAAAGGAAGCAAGAAAAGAAAGCTAGACGAGAAGCCTCCGAAGCGCCCATCAGCAAAAATGAAGCTAGATAAACTGACGCGAGAAAAGAAAGCTAAACAACGGAAAAAAGAGCGAGAACTCGTCGAAGAGGCTATCCGCAAAAGGCTAGCTAAAAAAAAGGCAAAGGAAAAAAAGGAGAAGGAAAAAAAAGATGAGAACAAAAAGGAGAAGGAAAAAGAAAGCTAAACAACTAGGAAAAAAATGAAGCCTTAGCGATATAAGATGAAGACCCAAAAACGAATCTCACAGCTGGCGTACAAGAAAAACCGACCGAAACAGGTGGGGGGCTATCTCTATGTTCCTCAGTTTAGCAGTCCCACCCTTGCTGTCTATAGAAACCGCCGCGGAAAGATAATCGTTGGAATTCGTGGGACCAAGCTCACTTCTGCGGACGATCTCAAGGCCGACTGGAAAATTCTTCGAGGAAAAAACCTAAAAGGAACCGCTCGCTACAAAGAAGCCGAACTGCTGATACGAAAACTGATGCGTGACTATGGTGAAGAGAATGTGGAGCTGACCGGGCACTCGTTGGGAGGAACAATTGCTGCTCAAATACATGACGAATATCTGCCCACCAGTAAAATCCATGTATTCAAACCTGGAGTGGGGTTCGGCGGGACTCTGACCACCAATGAGAACGTGCACACTGAAAAAGCCCCTCTTGATCCCGTCAACATGTTTGGAAATACGGGTCCTAATACCACCCTAGAGAACGGATATCTGCGCACAGGTTTTAACCTGGTCAAATCCACAATCAACCCCTGGGGAGGTCTGCTTCCTGGGATGATCAACCCTTGGGGTGTTGGACTCCTTACAGGCCTAGGTACCAATCATTCATCCGAGCATTAGTCCATCAGCCAATACAAATAAACCCTTGAACCGGCGTCTTGAGCCTATTTTTTATTATTATTATTTTTTCCCATACAAATCCTACTAAAATGAAACCCAACTAGAAATATGTAAGACCTAAACACTCGTGTCTATTACCATTTCTACACTGGCAACGTAGGCATCCTAAGGGTCCCACCCGATGTGGACCGGGGGCAGCGCTATTCGCATCGAGGGAAACCCCCGTTAAACTTTATCGCCACCAACATCGACACAATCGTATACGTGAGTAATGCACTACGTATCATTCCCTCTAGTTCGTCAATGTGAGTGAATATACAGCAAAGTACTTCATAAAATTGATTTTTATCAAATTTCGTTGGAAGTAATTGATTCTTGTTGTTCTTGGGTGCGTTCATTATTATTTGCATTAGAGCGGAGCCTTCCTCATGTAGAATGCCTCGGCAGACCTCTACCCTATTATAATTTAAGAACGACATCCCTGTTTCAAAGCTTGGGACATCCGCCAGTTCGTCGATGTACTTGTGGATTTTGGTCTGTACTGCTATTAAATCAGGGGGGTCTTGGAAGGGCCCGGCTCTACGCCAGGGTCTGCGACATATTATTTGTATCAACTCAAAGGGTTTGTGAAATACTTTTTGTATTAAGTCAAAGATTATTACTCTTTTATATAGGTTGAAGACTTCCTCACGTAGACGGTCAGCGCGTACATCTATCTCGAGCTTCTCTTCAGCGGCCGACATGTTGCTTTAACCCTGTAGACCTGAACTTCAACACGGTTAACTGAACATGAAGCCACTCAGTTCCCTCTTTTTAAAGTACGCGTTGGTGATGGAATTAATGCAAATTCCCTTATTTAGTCGTTAGTAACAGAACCCTTCTATTGGAAGGTCGTTGATCGGGACATTCCCTGCGTTTCTACTGGTCGAGGGTTTAGGCTGTCCTAGCCTGTCGATCCTTAGACTGTGAATTGACCGGGTTGTGTATCTATAAATACCCGCCAATGAGGCTCGGGGTATTCTATTCATAACCGCCAATGATCCTGTTAAAAATTCTATTTATATCCGCCAATGAGTCTGTTAACATCTATTCATAGTCGCCAATCAACTTTTTAAACAGTTTATTTATAACAGCCAATGAGCTATTTATAGCAGCCAATCCTCTACATTGGCACTCTACCTTGTGCTGGAGTAATCTATTAATAAACAATTAACAACAGCCAATGAAATTGCAGCATCTATTAATAGAGAGCCAATCAGAATCGTTCGAGTCCCTACAGTGGGGACTTGATACATCACATACCATCTACAGATTCCTACTCATGCACCCTAGAGTAGTCGGATCATCGAAGAAAACATCACCCAAATGATATGTGAGGCCAGTCCCCATATTTCGCTACTGGAATAATTGCCAAACTTTTTTTTTGCCCATATGTGATACCCAGAGAAAGTCGGGCTAAGCTCAGCTGATATCAATTGCGAAACAGGTCGGACAATATCATTCTAACTCTTATCACAAAATCATTGTTTCAGCGACAGATCTTTTTCCGTTCCTATGTATGCCTAGGGCATAGTGAGTAATATTGTTTACTCAGAGTGCAAATATGAGTGCCTTCGCGTTGCATAAAGTTAGTCGAGTTCAGCATGTGATTGCTGTATACTTTCTATTACATCGTCTCGTTTATTTCGCCGCTTGTCTTATTGACTGCCATGTTAATATTAGCGTTGTTCGGTATATCAAAACGTACAATATAAATATTGCGATTTATTGTTTTGATTGTTTGTTTTAGGCGTTGCTTGACTAGTTGCCAACTTTCTCATCAGTTCTTCAAAAGATGCTCCACATTTGACTAGATGACTAATCGATGTCAGAAATCACAATTCAGTGAACATATTCACAACCTAAATCTTTGATTCACCACTGCTTGACAGTTAAAGTAATAATGAAGAGTAGATTGTTTACTTTATTATTTATATCACGCCGACTCTAACATCTCTCCAATGTGACTTTACATGACAACCTTGGTCCGTCTTATATACATAAATGTTTGTGCATACATGTACATAACGCACAAACATGTTCCTACACTCTTGTAACCCAATTCTTTTCTCTTGTATTCAAAAGCAGAAATGCAAAATATTCACACTTAGCATCATTTCGCTTTATATAACACACGCACGTACAGCATACAAAAACAATGAAAACGGATAATAATACAAACCAAAACTGTTTTTGTCAAAGTAAGAACTGTGCTTTTCGTCCAACATATATTTGTCAGCTGTGCATACAGGAAATGCAACTTGGTCCTCGACCAAAACTCAATAGATCTCTTCGCACGTCTTACTTGCCGAGAGTTTGCTACCAGTATTTAGCGCGGTAGTTGATATATTTGGGATAGAGATTTTACCTCTGATCCCTTCGTCATATTCCTATCATCATTGGTAGGTAATAGACCAGCACCGACTAATCCCATTTCTATCCTTTCATTTGTGTGTTCTTCTTCCTCAGTCGCTTTGTTCGCCTGGACGTACTCGGGTGTCTCTACAAAGTCCCTCCACATGTTTACCGTGGTTAAGAACTTGATTTCGTTTTCAGGGTCCTGTCGTTATGGTTCAAAAGTAGTTGTTTTTTCCGATGTGAAGTGTCGAATTGTGATCGTTAAACGTACCTTTCACTCAATACATGATATAGTCAAAAAAAAAAATCAAAAAATACATTTCCCCGCCCCTCCTCGTCCCCTTGCCTCACAGACAGTTGTTGACTTCAACGCAGCCGCCTATAACTTTTCTTTTTCTCTGACAGACAAAAACTCCCATTTAAATATATGCTCGTCGATAATCTTCACTAATCATATTCTACAACTTTTCACCATCTCATTCAGTGCTTTACAAATTCGCTCATGTACCGTAAATATTTGCTCAAAGTCGTATGTTTTAGCTTTGTACTTTCGTTGGCACTCGTTCCTGATGCGGGCCGTCAGATTGAGGCTACATGCCCCCTCTTCACAGATATAATCGGAAACGATCATGTCAACCTTTTTAATCTCTTCAGCATACCATTGCTTGGTAAGGAATCGTCTGTTTGGTGTATTTGTGCAGTGGTGTTTATATAAGGTTGCGTACTTTGGACAGGTGTATGTGGGCTGTGGTGTATGTTTATGGCATGCATTATAACGTATACAGACTTGCTAAGAACAGAGCGCAATGAGAACCAAGGAGTCGACAATCTAGATTAATTTGAATACTGCATGTATGAAGACACGATCGTGTATATTTAATTGATTCAAATATTCATATTTATAATGTATGCCTACATGTTTGCCTGCACGTTAGTATGTATATATTGCAGTTACCTTCGAATCTCAAATATGTCGACCAGAAACGCAATATTTTCACCGGCGTACCTCTCGTTTGCGTAGTCCTGGAGTGCACGCCTAAGAATCTAATAGGAGTAAACATAATTTCGATAAATCAACTCAGTACGTATCTTGTGTGTAAGTAGGCAGGATGTATTTTGCAATTTATGAAATATTCCGAAAGAAGTACTCATGTTGTCATGAAATTGAATGGTCATGCTCCTTGAATTTGCGTATAGGATTGTCGATTGACAAGACTTGTCGATGATATTTTTAAATACTTCGTTAGTAATGGCTCTCTCGAGTAGATCTTCACTTTCCATGAGTCGACTATGAGCTCCGTAGAAGTCAATGTCACCCCACAACGTAACGTTAAAACCTTTTCGAGCGATGGCCTATGTAAAAGAAGAAATATTATACATGTATGACTTTTCGTGGTAGAACAAAGCAGTAATATACATGATGGCAGTCAAAATGAACAGAATAAAATATTTCCACTTCCACAGTGCATTTATGTAAGCGTTATCACATACCCGCAGTAGTGGGATCGTTATCGTATCGAGGGTAATCAGCCATACAAAGTAGAGACTGATAAGGACCTCAAGTACATATAGGTCTAACTTGCCTATCAAGTATATAGTAAAAAATACGACCTGCAGTAGATTATGAATAAAGAATGCCCGCATGTTCTGCCAGAACTGCACAAACACGCGACTTGCAGTGTAAGTGTAGAAAAGGTAGTACGCGAAGGCTAAGGACATGACAACCATCTGGAGGAAGTTCATTATCCATGGGACGAATCTGTTGCATGTACCATATTGGCAAGCAACAAAAGGTATGGCTATTGATACGCAAATAAATACGTACGCGGGCGAGGCACTCCAAAAGTTTGGTTTAAAGTTGTGCTTGTAGAATATGTGATAAAACAGTCGTTGTCGTAAACAAAGAGTACCGACGAGAGTACATTGATGTGACAAGCACATCAGAAAAGTGAAACTTGCGAAACCCATGTGATTGTACCAATCATAGTGCGGTGTAGGTGTAAGGGGTGCTTCAACAAACACGACGTGCGCTGCACACGTCCACAGCGCAAAGAAGAAGAATAGCAAAATGAACCCATGGTGTAAGGCCACGATTTCGGGCTCGTTCCAACAATAGGCTACTCCACAAATCACAAGACATGTGAACGCAAGTGTGGTGTACGCCGATATTAGCGACAGTGTTTTATAGCCATCGTCCTCATTCACATACATCACATATCCGTACCACGTCTGCAACACTGTGTCCAATTGAAAATGGGACACAGGATCAATTTAATCTTGACAAGGGATATAACTCATTGTTGAATTTCACATTAGCGAACATACATCATAAACTATCACATGAAATGTACGAAACCAAAAAGAAAATATATTTGACAGCACATATATGGTTTACAATGCTACGTTCGCGACAGCGCATAAGGCGAAGGAGACTACGTGAATACAAACAAGTAATACCCCATATGATCGAGAGGACGGGGATGAATATTAGCGCCCATTTCGTTGCAGCCTGTTCTCGTACCACCGCTAGATCCTCTTCACGCTGATTCATGAACCCCATAGTGCCAACAGTACTATAGGGAAGACGAAACAGACGTTCTTGCGCGGTATAGACAAGAAATGATCAGTCTAAGTTAGACCCTTCCACCGAAGGCTCGATTGCTGGAATGGAACTGTGTGTTTAAGTATGATCAATTTATGTGAAGTAGTACGATGATTTCGTTCATGTCCCGTGAAGTCAGCTCTGAATGTGTAAAGCTGAGGCAGTTATGAGAGGTGCCTGTGAGAACAAAAGAAACGTGAGCACTACGGGAAGAAAAACCAAACGCGCATATCATGGATCGAGGAGACAATTCATATGACTTTGTGTGGTTTCTTTGTATAAAAAAGCCAGAAAGGAACTCACACGTTAAGCTTTGGGAGTTCTTGAGGAAGATACAATTGGTGTAGATTATTACTAAAAACTATAGCTACAAACTATTGCTATAAATTATTGCCAAAACTACTATTGCAACTTGCATATCACTGGTATTTCTGTTGCGAACAAATTTAAAAGACTATGTAGTGGCATTTTCAAAACTAGCTGAAATTATAAGACTAATGGATGCCGACAAATCTACGAACAACACGTAACTAAGGTTCGTGTGATTCAACCTATCATGGGGCGAATCAAAACACAAACTTTTAACAATTATATTACTGTAACTGCACACGTAAACACATACACACACCCAACACGGATACACATATAACACTACTACATTAAAAGATAACGGGGTTACCTCAAATAGATATCAGGCTTTGTTAGCGCAGAAGTGAATAATTCAAAAAAGTTTTGTCTTTGATTGCGCAATGACTACGGTATGCAATTCTGCGGGTAGTTCACATTTTTCCTCCAACAGTGTCATCACCAACATGTGGTGGTTACGCACGAACCCAGCGGCACCTTCTTAAAGTTGAGGGAATGCTCATGCAGTGATGTTCTCGTGAACTATTTGCCAACGTTACAAACATAGGTGTCATGTACCATCATAAAAAGAAACCAAGAGGTGTGCTCTTTTTTTTAACTACAAACCTGCCATATATGGCACACTCCACGAAAGAACTCAGATTCCCATGACTAGGATCCATCAATTTTGTTTGGCCTGTCCACACTTGGCTTATTTGACGGTAGTGTTTCCTCGAAACCATACGATATATATTCACTTTCGGATCCTCAGAACACTTCGGCGAATACTTAAATTTGGATGAACATACAGAATTCACAATTTCCAAGTATATATAGTAAGCGATCAGAAAGCACAGAATAGAGATTATACACAATATTTCTCATTCTCGGCAGCACGCCTAGGATTTTGAGAAGGAATTTGCGGGTACAGTCCCAGGAAGCTATATCGTTATGCTTGAACACTTAAATCACTGTTATGTATATATAGATGAACTCTCTTTTAGTCCTCATGCTTTGCATGAGTTCAGTTTCATCAAGCATTCGGTAGTGGTCGACATATTACATTAACTTTTTGTATGAGAGATATGAAAACAGTAGATTAGGATTGCAATAGGTATGATACCATGTCTATGCGCTTTGTGCATAGGTAGTTGTTCTTTGTGGCTAGTGGGTTTCTCTGTTGCAACATGAGAATACCTGTAACATCAGTTGTGAAAAATCGGAATTTAGTTGAAGGTGTTCCAGTTGAATAGTAAAATTGCATCTTCGACTGAATAATGTCGAGATCGAAGAATCAATTGAAGATGAACTGACCATTCGCGCTTTTCAAGTTGCTGCTGACTATTGGTTTGAGTTCGAACTGGAATATACTGCCGGTGAAGTTGTGTGAAGGAGGATTGTAACTCTTATAAAGAACTACAACTCTGCACATTTCTGGTGAATAATGCCGGCGCATTGAGTTTATTAGCGAGAACAACGGCAATGACGTATACAAACGTATAAAAATGCATCTTACATCGAAGTAAGTTTATAATTAGACTTTCG
This sequence comes from Creolimax fragrantissima, assembly GCA_033442365.1. Lineage (NCBI taxonomy): Eukaryota > Ichthyosporea > Ichthyophonida > Creolimax > Creolimax fragrantissima. Next base: position 811,370 of record JAWQFL010000016.1, on the reverse strand, counting down.
TAAAAATCATCATATTTTGTACAGTATCCCTTTTGTATTGTAGACCCTGTATAGGATTATTTACAAGCCATGCCAAATAATGGATTAAAGAACGTTAGAACGCAACACGCTTCATAACTTTTGTACAAAGTTAGACTTTTCGACGAACTAGTGACAATGTTTAACATGTATAACCATGTAATAATCTAGATAGATCTACGTACATGCATACAAATATACACGATAAAATATTGATTTTGATTCCCAGAAAACAGATCGTTATACTCCCACTTGCTTTCACTCATTCCTTCCTACATTTGTAAACCTGATGGCACGAGGTGACAACATTGGAATTTGTGCATTCTAATTGTATTGTGATGCATCCGTTAAACTCCATTAACGTTAACAGCGACCGTGGGCACTTACAAGATCGCACCTCATGAAGTAAATAGAACACATATTTCACATATTAAACCTTAACAGCGACAGTGTATGTGCAGCAAGTAACACACGCGTTAAAACTTTTTATTTAACCTTAACAGCGACGACAAGTGAACCTCTTCAGCAGATAAGTAACATGCATGCACGTGCACATTCCATGTGTAAACACTCTCCATCCGTCCTTGTCAGGTCTCTATGGTCTGCTACTACTATCTCCTCTGTTCAGATCAAAGCAAGCCCGAGATTAAAAGCCACTAAAATACTCTGTGCACGCTCAAACAATATAATTTTATCTTCGATACGTGCTAGTTTTCAAACAAACACTGTGACGATGGGCTTTCCAATCAAGAAATCAGACAAAGAATGGAAAGAAGTTCTTAGTGAGAAAGAGTTTGATGTTCTCCGTAGCAAAGGTACAGAAGCCGCTCGGTCAGGTATGTTCTGCGTATGTTGTTTGTGTGTGCCTACAAAAGTGTTCGTGTTTTCGATTCGGTGTGTATGTAGAATAGCCATTAGCGTTGTAGTCATTTACGTGAGTAAGATTTACCATCTCGTTTGCCTACTCACGCTATGTACGATTTATGCGTTTACAAGTGATGCAGTTTGACTAACATAATTCACAACTGCTCATTTTTGTGGGCTCCAAACATTTCAACACATGCAGGGGAGTACGACAAGTTTTATCCCAAACCGAAGGAAGGATACTTTGAATGCAGGTACGTGCGTACTCGTATGCGAAAACTTGTTGGAGTGAAATTCTTGATATATACGTGTAAATCAAGAGTTTAATCAAGTGAGGTCATGCGGTTTATGTTTAAGATGCAACTATACACGAATACAGTACCGCATGAGCGTGGACATATTGTACAGTTTATTTGTGTTCACGCTGTGCTCACGGACAGCACATTTAGTATTAGTTAAGATCGAAAACGCGTGTACGTACCAAAGTGCTCATGTCCGGGTTTTAATGTGTGAATAGATTTCATCTAATAGTCAGTCCTATGGCGTAGAGTAAAAGCAAGCATTAGTCCATGCTTTGGCTTGGTAGATTCAAGATTCTTAGCGGCATGTACACATAAGCGGACCTATGATATGATCCATTAATGTGGCATAATCCATTGATAAGAACATCCAAATATCCTCGCTGACATACAGGGCTTGTACTAATCCCATATATTCGGCTGAAGCAAAGTTTAGCAGTGGATGTGGATGGCCCGCTTTTGATAAGTGCTATGAAGGTTCAATTGCAACGGAGACTGATGTGAGGTATGTACGAAACATAGATTGCAGTTTTATGCTTGTTCAGTTGTTGAGAGTGGACTCGAGTATGCATATATATATGTATATATTACGAATGTAAGTCGTTGTGTTTATGCTACAAGTTGGAGCAGTTGTTTTAACTTCTACAAAGTACAGTCAGATCATGAAGTTTGGTACGCGTTTGTGGATGCGTGAAAACGTATGGGGCACAATATTGATGTCGATATTTGATAAATCTGAATCTGGGGAAGTGGGCTCTTAGATATGTTTGAGCTATGTGCAAGAGAACAACTTACATGTATAGATTATATGCAGAGAATGCGATGCGAGTCTAAAGGTTGCACACATGCGTTTATATTTATCGACAAGAGTACAACAATTTTAGAGTAATGTGCACTCTTATGCCGATCTCGCTGCGTACGCTCAGCACGTATATGTATATCTGCACAAACACGCACGCGTTTGTACCTTCAGACGTGTTGCACTCTCATAAGCGATAAGTTGTTCTTCGGCAATTCGCAATATGATACAAACTTGCTAAAATTGAACTTATTTATATTCAGTTGTATTTATGGATAAATGTGTACGTTTGAAATAGTTGTTGCACCTGTACTATCTAGAATATATTTATAGTGCCTCCTTTTTGTTCAGCCTTACGCTTTAACTCAATATTCGTAATATGCATTATCAGTTTCGGCATGAAGAGAGTAGAGATCATGTGTAGCCAATGTGGTGGCCATCTTGGCCACGTCTTCGAAGGCGAGAAATTCACTGACACAAATGAACGTCATTGTGTGAACTCAGTGTCTATTAAGTTTGTTAAAGGAACACCAGTGAATGAGAAGCCAGAAGTAAAGGTTGTTTAAGATTCTGCACATACAAAAGTAGAGTACACACACCCGTAACTCAAGTATGTATTTATTTATTTATTTTGGGAGGCGAGAATAATAGTAGCAAGAAACTGAATGAAGTTGCATGAACTCCTGCTAAATGTTTTCGACTCGACGTAAACGGAAACCACTAGTGAGTCTGTTTTGAGGTTTAATAAAACATACACCCACATAACAAATGATAATCCAGCTTGTATGGGTTGACAATGGTAGTTCATTCGTTATGCTACCATTTGAGTAAAATCTTCAATTAGACAAATTTGTATACTGGGTATTCTCTGGGTTTGTCGTAAATAGAAAATTGAATACAAATTTTCGTACTTTTGGTCATCTATTGACCACACAGACCACGTATGGCGCAGGCTTTCAAGTGTACCTGGTACGACAGGTAGAAGTCGAACATTTACATGAAAATAATGCAACATTGTTCCAGATGTATAGAAAAGAAGAGTTTTGACGTAGGATAAAGAAAATATTACAATCACCATTCTTTTTGGCTTACCAGTGAACATACTCATATTTTCGATTTTTTTTCCAGGGTCGTACCCATACACAAGTGTCCTTACTTCCAAGCTTTAAGCGATATTGTACACATTACGTATGTTCTCGACACTGCTGCACATGAGAACAATAAAAGTGCGTTGCTTAAAACACATTTTATGTTCGTTTTAGTAATAGTCATATTCACGAATTGATCCGTTGGTTATTTTTCTACAGTTGTTGTCAGGTTAAACAGCATGAATAGACAGTGTATGAAAGGATTTGGATATAGGACTACAAGGCAACCGCAATTTATTATAATGATCAATTTAATTGTTATTACCCCACGCACTCAAAACCGGAGCCCTGTCACTTCCTTACGTCGCCTTTAATACTAAGTTAATACACTTGTATTAATTTTCTCACCCTCGATTTCATTGTTCCGCCTTCGTTGTCATCCTTTTCTCTATTCAAAATTGGTGCAAGACAATATGCTCGTGGTTTGTATTCCGTACTACGTGTGCAAGTGGCAACTAGAAGGCCAACATGCATTGAATGGTTTCACTAAATAGATTCTACGCATATAAAGTACAGAAAAACTAGACTAGTAAGATGCTAGTGATCTCAGTTGGGATAATATCTATACATTCGTGTGTGAGAATATTCCGCAAGTCGAATACCATGTCCGACCTTGTAACACTATAAATCGTGGATGCATGAGAGCCATGCTATAATCCTTTGTCATAGACTCATAGCACACACGATGATTCTTGCAATATCGCCATTGATATAAAAAGCAGGATGGCAATTCTTCGCGACACGTATATACATATCGGAAAGTATACGTATAGAACATCTTACGATGACCATTCTACACGTATCATGCCAGGCACGCGCATTCACTTCGCACATTATATTCCTGAGGGCCAGGGAATAAACGGCACGTGTGTGTGGCAGTACCGAAACATAAATAACGACGTCTGCACATACTTTCTGTGGATGTGCATTTAGGTGTGTGTAATCGTTGTCTCTTTTTTTGTTTAGCCCTATATCTTGGAGTCTCTCGCTCTCTATTTGTGGAAAGAGAGTGGCATTAAGATACCTTGCAATTTACGTTTGCAGCCAGTCTTAACTTCGTGGCCATTTTTTTTTGCGCTTTACTTCGCAGCCATTCTTTGCATCATAGCTACAAGCTCTTCGGCTGCCTGGGTCTCAGTCAGGGCTGAATCTTCTTCACCTCCAATCTATACATACAAACACATACGTCAGTACCTATTCTCGCATGTATCTTTACACCGCATTTTTGAACAGTATGCAAACGAGTAATACCACTCAAAGTGCAAAGCAACGAAATAACGTGTACTGTAATGAGTATACACGTATACAAAGCGAGCAATATAGTAACACTGTCAACGGAAATACACATGCACGTTCATATTCAATCTACAAGTTGGATGGTTACAGCAAAAGTTAAATTTATTTCCAAGAGAATTCCTGCTCAGCAATACTTACAGAGTCTAATTGAACGATGGCGTCAGGAGTCGTATTTAAGATTTCGGTTTTGTAGGGCTTCTTCTCCATATCTATAAAATCAATAAGAGTGGTAAAATCCATAAAACGAGGATTATGGACAATGTTACAACAATAAAATGCATTTGCATCTAGATAAATTAACACGCCACACATAAATACCTATATAAAACAAAGCAAAAAAGAGTCCGTATAGATGCATAGCGCAAACATGTGCACATGCATGCATATAGATATGTCTGCAGAGACATGTTAGTTGCTCGGATATATAGCATGAATAATTGTGGGTGTATACGGCACAAAAGAGTAATCATGGTTCGCACGTACGTTAACCATCCTAAATTCTCAAGATAGAAATTCAGTAAAACAAAGAAATAAAACGCTGCTCAAGAGGAGAATGTGTGCGCTGATCTCTCAACCATACACTTTATATACATAAACTCTTCAATGAACAGTAAAACAGAACCCATAACCAACCACAAATGGACACAAAGAGACATGCACACCATAATATACGTATAACAAGCACTGAAGTCGTGTATATACATCCTACCTTCAACCAACGATTGTAGCTGAGCAAGCACACCTCCAAGATGATCAACGTCTACATTCTCGGTTGATTGTTTATCCAATGCAAGCAGATTTCCCGTTGACGATCTGGGCGTCGATGCAGCGTACATCGAGGACACTGTAACCATTCGTGAATGAAAGAAGGAGTCCTGTGAGGCTTCCGGAGGTTTCGAAACGAGCGTATCAAATACATCATTCACAGCCACGCCATTCATGCCCTCACCGCCCACTGTGTAGTTTACGCCAAACATGTCTGTATCGTCATCACTATAGTTGATTGTTGACTGTGACTTTTTTCTCCGAATCGCAACATCAGACCTATATTTGTGCACCGCTATGATCTCCGCAGCATTGTTTTCTTGCTCATACAGCCACGTGGGAGGATGTCCGTGCGTATTATGTACATCCAAAGTATTCTGGAAACTCGCATCACTCTCTCGTGTACTCTTGTTGTCGGGTGATTTGTCCGAGACTATACCTACTAACCGACGGATTAACGTCTTTTGCAGTTCTCTCCTTCTCTTCTTTTTCTGGCGTCTCCTTTTGCGTCGCAGAGGTGGGAGGGCCATATAACCACACACACAAAGCCCAGTGACGAATACAAGTCCGGACGTGGTTGATAATTGAAATTTATTTACGAGTGACATGGTGTTGGATGGAGTGCAAGTGGAAGTAGAAATATCACCAGCCATTCCACACCCACGTGTTCATAAACGTGTCGACGTAACACACGGACAACGGGATAGTTTTCGTGGGTGTGTATGTGTGTACGTGTGTGCGTGCATGCGTACGTGGGTGCGTGTATATGCGTGGGCGCGTGGGTGTGTGGGTGTGTGGGTGTGTGGGTGCGTGGGTGCGTGGGTGCGTGGGTGCGTGGGTGTGTGGGTGCGTAGGTGCGTGTGCTTATGAATGTGTGTGTATGTATGTGTATGTATGTACGTGTGCTTGTGTGTACGTAATGTCCGATATAACCGTTTATATTCATACACAGGCGTTTCCGAATACGAAGAAAAACAAACCCGAAAAAAAAAATCTCATGGAAGAAAAAAGTGATCTCAGAACTGATTATGTTCGAATAGACAATATAATTCTAATTAAATAGTACTTATTCAACTTAATATAGTACGATACATAAGGCTAGAATAAATATATTCGATATTTTTGCCCTATATTATTCAAAGCTTATCTGAGCCTCCCCTTTGGAGTTACCAGGCGGAAGGCAACGCCCAGAAGCCGAAACACAAACATTCAACTCTCCACACAAACAGCAAACACATGAAACAGAACCACACACAAAACACATATACACATACATACACATATATTGAAGAGACACTTCTAGACGGTATATATATATATGTAAATATATATATACCTTTCGAGACGCACGTGTTTGTATACTTATTGAGTGAAAAGTACTGGTCTTTGTTCGTGTAGTTCAGAATTTATAAGCTACGGCTCAAACATTGAACGTTCACTCAACATGGACGTCAAAGTAATTGTTCAGCAACTGCACAACCTGGCAGTGGATCCAAAGAATCGTGTGACCATCGTTAAAGTAAGTGCAGTTTTGATTTCCAGGGATTGTTGGTCTTTCTGTTTGCTTCTGTGAGTGTGTGCGGTGTTTAAAGTAGACCAAGTTTTCTGCAGAATAGAGGTATGAAACCCGTTATATATGTGCACAGATATGTCGCTACACTATGTAGTATATATATGTGCTTATACAGTATTCAAACACCATTCACATATAGCTGAATATATTGGCAAACTTCTTATATTTTACTCATTACGCCTGCATTCATGTTTGTACAACACGCACAGGACCAAGGATGTTTACCTGGTTTGACTCTCTTCTTAGATAATAAAGATGAAAAGGTGGTCTATCTAGCAGTTCAAGTAAGTTAGTCTACTGCCAAACTCATACGTTTGAGTCTATATGTGTACTGCGAGAGTATATGTGCTTATGATAACTGCGTGTATGTTCTGTACTCTTAGATTATCTTTCTGTGCATATGTGAGCAAAAAGTGTGTGTGTGTGGATAAGTTTTGTATAAGATTTCAACGAGAAATGGTATTATGATGCTATTGAGGGGACCTGCTGATTGTTGTTTTGTGTCCACATGAATCCCTAAGAAATGCATTGAACAAGCACAACTCACTCTATCAAAATTTGTAGTTCCGAACTGCGCAAATATTGTCAAAAAACTGCTAATGTATTAAATGCACTGAGCACGAATATTGTCGCTGTCATAAGATACGACTGCCAATGTCACTTGTATCTACATGTATACTAACTCATAGTCCACAATTCACACACGTAGACACTAAAACTTTTGGCAGAAGATCCTGAAAATCAACCCATTATGTACAAAGATGCTGGCGTTGTTATGGGCATTAAACAGGTGTTGGAGAATCCAGCTACAAGTGCAGATGCCAAGATTACTGCTGCAGGTATGCTACTTATGTCTTTCGCACTCGTGTACACAATTATCTGTCCAATCACAAACACACAACTATACACTAAATACACGTATTATGTACATGCACGTACGTTTCTTGTATGTATGTATACAATTTTATGAGTCTGTACGGAAAAGCTGGTGCTTGACAAACAAAATATGTGTAGATTTCAAAGTTTCTGTTCACCTGTATGCTGTGTATATAATTTGTTCATATTCTCTTAGTGGTCCGCTCATAGTGACCTGTAAATTGTAAGATATTCTTGCAAGGTTGGCAAGCAGAGATGCAAGCAATTTTTGATGTCATTATGGTTGAAACAGGTCTGTTAGTTCATGGGATGGAACAGTTGATTATAATAAACCAGCCACCCATATACATTCACAAATGCGTGAAATGAAATTCAGAAAACTGATATACGTATAAGCACAGCATGTAGGTGTGTATGTGACCGTACCATACCTACATACGCTCGTATACCCTCCCCTGCGTTCCCTTCTCGGTACAACTATCTCCCAATTTTCAACAACAATCCCCATATCTCACAATGCCGAGCATCATACCGATTTATGCACTATTTGTACGATACATATACACTTATCCCACCTCTTATTTCGATGTGAATGTATTGCAAAACAGCAACATTCAGACTCATTCAGCCGAAAGGTACACATCAGACAGCCAAGGGCAATGCCATACCACCGACAACCCCATCCGCTGATTCCAAACCACTATCTAGGTATACAAGATCAGCCGTTCATGTGGTCACATGTACTTTTGTGAATGCGTATAAACGATGTACTTTTTCTTCAGCTGCGATGCAAGTGTATTTATTGGATCGATCTGGGCTTCATGTGTGGCACCATGTGCACCGACACATATAGCAATATAATATAGTACTCACACCCACACACAAATGTTTATCTAGTAACAGTGGTGAATCGACATCCAAAAATCAAAAAAAACCGACAACTGCTAGTGATGCAAAGCCACATTCATTCTTCAAAGTTTCTAGTCGAAAAGCAAAGATTATTACATTGCATATCAGTGGTACTAACGACGATGTCGTGAAAAAGTCTGTAGAGGATGCTCTGGTTAGGGTATGTTTCTGTTTATGTCATACTTTTTATGCCTGGTGGATAAATAAAATTTAAGGTTTTAGGGTTTTATCACATGTCTATTTTTTGTAACATAGCGTGTTGTGTGTGCATCTCTTGTATGCTCTGTTATTTGTGTATATAAGTTTACGAATTATTGTAATTATGCGAATGTATTATTGTTGGATAGATGGTCTGTTAATCTTAAATACGAACGTGCGGAGTGATCTTTAAAGAACCATTACGTACAATGTTTCACTCAAGAATTCGTATTGACCACCTACATCGATACACAGGTACGCGGGCTCATTAGTTTTACATTCCACAAAGACGAGGAGAGATTCATAGTGCGCGTAGTGGAGACATTAGAGATTTCTAAGCTAGTTACTGCTGTTGCAACAACTAACTTGAAGGTATGTCAAGAGATGTGGATTCATATTTCTGTGTGGTTGTTTATTGCATATGATCACACACATACAGACACATACATTATGGTAGTAATCAATTTGAGAAATTCGGATTATCTTATGGGATTTGCGTTGAAAATCAAATTAGACGTTTCGTACCGTGTGGGTGAAATTTACAACTAGACTTTTATTGTTACAGTTGCATGCTTCAGAAACAACCGACAGGAGGAAGATAAATATAGTATTACGACAATATCCGACATGGGGCTAATTTATCCATATTGACTTACACTGATATTATTGTTATATTGGATAGGCACAACTTGTGACAAAGAACGAGAACGGGGAGGAAGAGGTTAAAAACTTCGAAGAAGATAAAGAAGGTCAAGGTACAGATGCTCGCATGATAAAATTTTAAGTTTTGAATGTAGACATGCGTATCTGTCGTGAAATCTGTTTACGCATTTCCTTCGCACATACCGTACACACGGCGATGACTTAACATCTAATACGCAAATATTTCATACTTGCAGGCAACGATGGTTACTTGGATGAAGACCATATAGACACTACACACGAGAAAGAGTTTTCCAGCAAAACCCTTGCTCGATTAGAAGATCGAAAAGGAAACAAACAAGGTGGCTGGTTCGGGGGAGTAGGAAATTATATCGCAAAGAATTTGTATTGGTAATGGTGTGACAGGAGTTTACGTACAAGGGAGAGATGTGGGGATGTATATTATGTATATGCATAACATAATGCGCGATGTACGAGTGTTTGTGCATATGCCTGTAGTTACTTGTGTATTCGTACATGATGGGCCCAACTGGACAACGAAGACGGATAGTTCCAGGAAGTTCCAGAGGTCAATGCGATTGCAAAGAATTGTAGTGGAATCTGTTGATTAGGTTGCTAAGTACTTGTGAATGAGGGATAGGAGTATATACCCATGTACGTGGAGGAATGCATACATGGGTACCCTCAAAGAATCTCTCGCTGTTGACTGACACGACCTATCCAAGTCAATTCCACTAGTTCAAACTGTATTGTTGTTCGAGGAATTAACGACGATTGTGAAGTAGACAGTGAACAATATACATTGCTACACCGTACTGCCTCTAAAACTACACGGCGACGTACAAGAGATACAAAGTACCCTCACTGTGCACACCTCGCTGTGCATTAGCACAAACTGGAGCATAACTGAGTGTATGATACTCTGAATTGTGCTTAGAAATCAGAAGGAATGAGAACATAAGACTGCGTGTGCGACCTTGTATTTCGACTCAGACTTCGCACCTGCCGCACACACACATTTAAACCCTCTTATGTGCACCATTCATGCATGCATACGTACGTACATGCATGTATGCGTGCGTGCATACCCACTACACAATACATATATATATATATATATAGTTGTTTACAATCAGGACCACTGAAACTATATTTAGCCCTCTATGCTCACAATTGTGCCTAGGCTGACGAGTGTATATCACATCAAGCCTAAGGTGTAGAATTATATATGCGTACATATAGTCTTATTAGTAACTTCCGCATAACAAACAAATGTGAGCGGTACAGGAATGTGATGTAAATTTTGATAAGCACATACGTGTGTGGGTTTGTGTCCCTGTCTATCATCATACGTACATACGTACAAGTGTAAAGACATAATTATGTATGCTACGTGCACAGCATGGCGTGATACGGACAGTACTTATGTTTGATTTGCACATAGTATGTGTGAACAACTGGGAATGCGGTAGGCGATGTCCCATGAGTTCACTTGGTGGTTGGTATATGTGAAGTATAATTCTAGTACCGCACATTTATTTGGCGAGAAAGAAAGCATTGGAGGTCAACAATGATTGTTCTCATGTACGAAAAAATAATAAAAATTGCAATTACGACGCCTTTAGATCCAGTCGTTACTTGTAATCGCGTATGTACAAGAAAGGCAACTCTTACCACCAAGATCCACGACTGATTGTGCGCAGTGATAATTGCTAGACGGAAGAGATACAGCCCTAACGATACTTTTCGTCTTACAAAAATGTAGTAGTCATTATTACCACATCTTTTGCGGTCGTTTCTTGGATTTAAAGTCCTCGTACATACGTCCACGTAATATATATTATGTCATCTTTCTCCTCGCAGTCAGTATTAGTAGACGTTGCTCATCTCCTTCACATATCTGCGTCGCCTTGTATTTGTGCAATGCACCTATTCGCTATATAGTTCGCAATCTAAATTTTTTGACCATGCACTAGTATCATTCACTATCATCAGCAATTATGATATTCTGCAGCCGTTTCGTGGCGATAGCTATTAGTTTGTCGATATCCTTGGTCGTGTTTTCATTCGCCTATGTTGTAGTATAGCACAATATGCATTTTACCAAACTTACACGCTTTGAGAGGCTAGTGGAGATCGCAAATTAAAGTTTTCCTGGAGGTTTCACAAGATGAACAAGAAATAAAAACATCATACCTGATTTCCTTCGAATGTGTGTAGACCAAAATGTGGACCATACTTCGTGAAATGACCATGTGGAGGTATGCGTCTCTCATCGATCCGAACTGTTGAGCACTCCTGGTGGTACAGTGTCGATTTTTGTGTGCATGTGTGTTATACTATGAATGAGGGGTTGCTTATGATTGTGGGAGTAGTGCAGTTAGTCTTATTTTGCAATTGTGATTACTGTACTTTCGTTGCTGTTATGGCCGCGCTTGAGTATGTGGGTGAGTCGTATATAAGAATATATAGATATTTTTATGCATAGGAACGAACACACTACAAACGTGCACATTGTGCTTACCGGTTGATCGAAATTTACGATCAGTGAAGTCAAGTATGCCCATACGCGTGCTGTGTCAACCATTGAGTACCCGCCCCCACCCACAAACATAGTTGGTAGTCTGTGTGATAATATGTTTGACACGCATGCACCGTACCCTATTAGAAGATTACGGGGGGGGGGGGAATTCGTTTCTTAAATAGTAAAGCGTTCGACTGACATACAAGTTGACAACTGGAGTAGACTGCAAGAACAGAGGTTTGGCTTGCGTGTGGTTCATCCTGGCTGAGCGTGAGCGTGAGCGTGAGCGTGTGCATGTGGGTGTGCGTATTATACCTTTGGTTGTTAGGTTAAAACAACTATTCGGATCACCCAGTAATCCGTCGGCCCCGCATTGCACTACCAGCGCAGTCGGCTGATATATGTATTGATAAATAAATAAAAATCTGTATGAATGTGTGCCTCAGTATTTTTCATGGTCGTAAATTAAACAAAATTCAAGTGTATTGAACAGAGTTTATTCAGCCTCTAGTGACATCTCGTATGTATACACATGCAAAAGTGCATAAATCCATAGATAAAATATGACAAGAACATAGTCTTCAAGTGTAAATAATTTACTTCACACTTACACATCTCTTGCATATGCGATCACTCTCACTCTTAGGTCACACCTGAAATGACGCGATCGCAGCCTCAAATACCTCAATGAACAACTGCGTAAATGGATTTTTTAGCTTAATAGACACGCGTGGTTTAGGTATTCTAGAAATGCATCTAACAGAGATGGAGTGCACATTGTACACTCAACTATAATATGTGTGTATAAGTGTTTGGCTGTACTGTACATGTTCTGTGTATATAAGGACAAACAAGCAGAAGTATCGACATGCACGTGCGAATCAACATACGCGAAGCAGTATCGTATTGTGGATGCTTACGAGTACAACTATATCAGGCAGAGTAAGCCAGTGAGCTTTTAAACTTCTACTTCAGGGCTATGGAGTAAGATGGACACAGGACTGCGCGACACCCGCCAATGCATAGAATTTATACGCTCACATAATACCAACACAAACATAAAATCTGTGCACGTTATTGATAAATGTGGATACCTTAACAAAGATGGCGTCGTTGCAGCCATCCAACAACGGTATATTGACGGAATAGTATTTCCCACTGTTGATGCCGATATCGTCAATGTCACCAGTACCTATTGTAGCATACACATTCACAGTGTTAAAAAGTTAGATACATACAAAAGTAAATGTGTTCTATATTCACTGTCTAACACATACCTCATTCCCATGCATGCCGTTTTGCATATAAAACGTGCAATATTCATGTTCACGGGAGAGAAATACTTGTACATGTATTGAACTAGACATACAAGTGTCTTTGTTTGAAGGTTATGCAAGTACCTGGATAAAATCCTGGAGCATACTTGTGGAGTGATATCGTGAGCACGGTTGGTGACGTCTTGAAAGCTTCTTGCACTCCATCGCCGTGATGAAGATCCAGATCGATGTACATAACAAAATCAAATACTGTTTTTAACTCCAATATCTGTTTGTATGATACGTGTGTATACATGTTTGTGTGAGTGATGGACTGGATGAACAACTGTGAGCACTACAATAATTATATTGTATGTGGCGAAAATATGACCCGTGCCTGGTTTTGTGTATCATTGTACTATGGGGTATGGTTATGCTATGTGAAGAATGAGTGGAGCATAAGTTTACTCAACTAGTACGAGCTTTTGCTATCTAGTTCGAACAGTTGGACATTTATCGATAAAATTCAATGTGGGAGAGTTTGCTTCTCATGTTTTGTGTTACATCTAAACAACTTGTTTTTGAAGCGGCATATTGCATATTCTTTTGGTTCGAACATATAGATGTTTTCAATGACGTGGTCTTCGTTTGTGAGAATATTTTCATGTGTGATCTTGTTATCAAACTTTTGCTCCGAATCTCTGAGTTTCCTAGTTTGAATTTCAGGACAATTGTGCATGTGGTGTGTTGCACTATAATTCAAATTTGATCACCTGCGTATAGTACGTAGTGCAGGTCGAGCTGAGAGCAAGGGCATCTTTGGACGCTTATGTACCATACGTATGCATGAATGAATTTATGTGTGCACATATATGTATGACGTGTATGTAACAATGTAAACAAAAGCATACCGCGAGAACGATATCATTAATATAGCAGAATCCATTCGCTTGCTCTCTGTGTGCATGATGCCATCCTCCACCCCAATTGATTGCGTACCTTTAAATTTGTACAGAACAGATAATGTACGTATGTATGTATGTCGCCGAAAACTGTTTATGGATTAATGCAACTGTCAGCTATTATATCAACATGTATGTTTATTCGTTTTCCATATGTGCATAAACGTAGGATATTTAGCTTAGTAGAAGGCTACAGGGCTTCTGCTAAGGACATATAAACCGGAGAAATACTTCTTAAACAGTCGAGAAGTAAGTGAGCTAATAAGATGCAAGTTTACTGTGTGCTATATTCCAAAATATGCTACAACACTGAAGAAGAAAAACCGTCGAAACGTAGCATGGGCACAAGTACAATATGAGTTCTTGCATATGAAGGTGATTTTATGCAATGATTAGCATATGGCACATGTATAACACGATCTGCGCATGTAAACCATTGTCATGCATGTAAGAGGGATAATTATTCGAAGATTATAGATCACGGTATATGTGGATATCAATTTAACAGCTTGCATAATGATTTGAGAAGTATGATAATTACACTTGTTTTCGTTCCAAATGATCTGAAGTCGAGAATGTGAAATGGCAAAAGTGAGAAGTAAGCTTGTGCGTGATCTGAGGGTGTTGACAAGGAAATATATTTCTAGTGATAAAGCTCCACGTACATCCATAATATTTACTTGATAATTATTTAACATAAGAGAAAATATCATTCGGAAATTATATTCGAATATGCTGGTCGATAACATCAAAGTCGCATACAAAAACTATGTTCAAATATGTGAGACTATAAGCGCGAGATTTGCTTACCGAGAGGTGCGGTTTGTCAGTGCCCTCGCAGCAGTAAGGCTGGCACCTCCAATCGCACATGCGTACTGCCACATTCCTTTAAACACGTATGCGTCATCAAGAAAGCCAAACTCTTCTTTCAGCTCTGCGATATCGTCTGTGTATTAACCATCCCCAATAGACATAGATGCATACGGATTTTAAATGGGTAGGGTTTAATGTGACCAGCTCAAAATGTCACTCACAAAGAGTATGAAAGGTGCGTGCGCAGTGCGTTTCCAAAAGTGGTGGAACTAAATACATTGCTACGTATAAAAAATTAGTGGAACTTGTGTCACTTATACACTCACTGTCATATTCATGCCTACACTCGCACTTGAAAATATTGTAGGGTTGAGAGTATTGTAGGGCACGTTACAAGTTGCTAACAACAGGCCAAGGACATATGTCTGCACTCATTTTGGCCTTATGCTATTGGTTGTACGACAAGATAGTCTGGAGGAAATAAATAGCAGGAAACAGAGGTTTTGATGCACCGATGTATATACATACTCAAATACATTCGGACATACATTTACATCAATATACATGTACATCAATAACGACTCAATCACTTTTATACTTTTCGCAAGTTTACTTATATAATGCTCGTGGTATATACAAACGAACAGTAAACATGTTACACTATACACGTCATCGTACCATCTCTATTGAATACAAATGGCTGGACTCTTAAATAGAAATACCCAATACCGAAGTTTAGAAAGCCGAGTAACACATGCCACTTCATTCGCAGTATCAACATCTATACATTCACACATACAAGCATTCACACATATCAGATATGTACATATGCATACCATCACTTTCTGTGAGACTCTCCTCAACTTCACTGTCATTAGATACGGTGCCACTCTTGACCGTACGGTTACTTAATTCTCTAAGTGCGTCCACATATTCACGTGAATGAAAAGCTCGTAAATCGAGCTCTGTTGCAACATCAGGTTCCACAACGTGGGTATGGTATAAAAGACCATACGAATGTACTAGGGCATCGACAAGCGTCGCCTGTGTATGTGGTAGTTGAAAATTGAAGAGTGATGACATACTTTCATAATATATTTACAAGCAAGCTTCGTATTATACGGATTTCCCGCACGTCCGATTTATCTGCCAAGTTAAATTATAATTGCATGTCGATGTTTTCACGCGTGTGGCTATGATGACTGCTGTAAGGATACTCAATATGTCATTCAAACACTTATAAAGCGTATCCGTACATCGTGTAAATTCATTCTATCCCTTATGCTCAATATGCGTGCAATCTACGGTAGGCATTGTAGGCATGCAAATATGAATGCATATTTGTTTATCTCATGAATATATATTCTTTCTATGGAAATCGTATACTGTTGGCTATGTTTTTATGAAGTACAGTAAGCACATACCCTGCCAGAGACTCTTGGATGACTATCACATATTTTGACATAGCTGTCAGAGCGGATATATGTGGCTTTTATGGACATCTAAACGTCGTTGAACACTAAAAAACCTGCATTGATGTGCATCTGAATTCGTATGATTATGTATGCGAACGTGTGTGTGTGTGTGTGTGTGTGTGTGTGCAGGGCTACATCTGTATGTGCATATATAGATGAGGGGAGACGAGGTTAATATGCTCATGTCAATCATTGATCATAAAAAGCCCGCCAAAAACAAATTGAAGCACAGGAGGGAAGCACTTTGGAGCACGTATGTAGCGCATGCACAATCACATGAAACTGCAGCGGCACCGTGAATACATAACATACACACATTCATTCGTACATGACATTCCCACAAGTGTACGTACTACGACAGGCTTTGAAATAAACAAGTTCGCTCATAGTGGCGTTCATGCATACACTTACACATCTTTGTTACATTCAGGAATAGCATATAATAGTCATTTGTCATGGCAATAAAGTGTGGTAGCCGGATTGCTGTTAGTTGCAAATCGGAAATAAACAAGTACGACTATGGTGTTGTGCTATACTCAGGCCCAGTCACTGGCTCGGAAGGTATCAGTGATATGTGCTGTCATGACAATTATACAACCATAAGAACCCGCACATCACTAAACTACTTTTGCCGCATTGACAATCACTTTCATATTCATTTCATTAACTCTTGTACGCCCGTTGGTTCACTTATATGTGTGGATTGTATAGGCTTTTTAGCGATATTACACATATGTCTGTTTCGATTCTTATTCGTGCGTATACTTCCTTGAACAATTATATATCACATACATACGTAGGATTCACTATTCTGAATATGTAACGTCTAACAATCTTATTTATCATTATCAAGGAATGTGGGTGGGTGTGGACTGGGATGATGCCTCTCGTGGTAAACACAACGGAGAGTACAGGGGGACAAGATACTTTACAGCTAGGTATATATGCTGTTATATTATTCTGATTCGTGTTGTATACTTGAGAACTTGGTTTACGCGCAGTGAGATGTACACGATTTAGCTTGGGATTAGTGCATGGAATAACGCTAGTAGTGATTGAGTTCGTGATTTCAAGGTATACAGCTTCATTTTCATGATGTGTGTGTAGGTGCATGTATTAAATTGTGTATCCCTTTGTTCATTAATACATTGGTATATAGAAACAGTAGGTACGTACAAAGAAGAAAAGCTAGCACCTGTGTTGACCTTGTATTTTATGATTATGATGTTTAGTACATAATCGCAACTATTCACAGACACTTGTTTACTTTGATTTGTTTCCAGTCACAAAGAGAGTGGATCTTTTGTCCGAGAAAAGAATATTTTTCAAGGCCTGTCGATCGCAGACGCAATAAGGGAAAAGTATATTGACACAGAAACAACTACATACACTTCTACATCTTCCAAATCGCATAAGCCCATACAAGCAAGTGCGCATACAAAAAACTTACTGGTGAGTGCGATGATGGAAGTTGCGTTTGTAGGTGAGAACGAGATCGCAGCAAAGCAGAGCCACCTGGATCAACTAACGACAGTGGGCCTTCGAGACACCTTGGTCCTTACAGCTGGGACAGAGGGAGAGTTACAGTCGGTCGCGCCCCGTGTTGTGACAGCTGATCTGTCACATACAATGATACACGAATGGGATGTGGTGGCCAAAATCACGGGACAATGGAAGGATATACATACTCTGTATTTAAGCGAGAATAAATTCGATTTCCGGCAGTTTGGTGAAAGTGAATACAGTCGATGTGACGTTGACGTTGATTTTGATAATAACATCGACTCAAACACGCACAACAACTGCACTACACACACGCCATGCAGTGATAGGTATTGTGATTTGATGGGGCTAAGCAACATCCAATGTCTGTTCCTAAATCGATGTATTAAATTCGACTTGCTGGATTTCCTCCACGTACAGCAGTATATGCCCAGACTGTGTGAGCTGCATCTGGTAGCAAACCGCATATCTACGCTCCAGATCTCATCATTCATATCCACACTCGCACCTACGTCTACACCCACTCATATCCCAACGCTATTTCCATGTCTAGAATTTCTCAACCTTGAGAACAATGATCTAAGCGACTTTCAGGATATTTCAGCAGCCCTTTCAAAACTCCCGAACTTACATACCCTTATTCTGGGAGGCAACCCATTTCCCGCCGTCAAATATGTAAGTGGTTTTCCGCGTCTACAATGCATATCTTTGCTTAACAACGCCCTCAAATCATGGACGTCGATCAGTGAGTTGGATAAGTTCCCCTCTCTCACAGAAATGCGCTTTTCGGGTCCTCTGGTTCCTACACCCACACCGTCACCTTCACAAAGTGACCATATGGGTAAGCATATACCAGCACCATTGTCATCTTCATTGCAGCAAATAGCGGCAGCTCGATATCCTCTTATTGTGCGCATGAGCAAGCTGAAGTTATTGAATAGGAGTGATGTGGGGCACAAGGAAAGAGAGGAAGCGGAGATCGATCATTTAAAAACGTATGCAGAAGCATACGCAAGTGTCAAGGAGGCAGGCGAGAGTAGCGCCGGTTATATTGAGTTTACGACTGTGACTCATCCTCGATATGTATATTTGTTAAACTTACATGGTGCATATGCGCCACCCCCGCCACCAGTGAAAGCGACGGGGACAGCGAGATTAACAGTGCGGGTTCGATGTGCAACATTTAATGAGGATGGTGTGCATCAATTCCCATGTATGTTCGTATGTGTAGCATTTCTTTGCGCGTGTATATGTTTCGGATTAGGTTTAAGCCCCAGGCATTACGTGAACCTTTATAAGATACAAGACAGACAGAAACAAGCAATGAGCGACCAATAATGCTCGCGCAATCGGGTGTGAGTACGCTTGTACAAAACTTTGTTGCAAGTTTATGTACGCAAGACAGTGTGTGTGTAGAGCGTTATGATACTTTATGAGGTAAGTATACATCACTCGAACATGAAGTGAGGAGCCTAACAAAAGGGGTTTCATTTTGTACGCCGATAAATAATTGTACATAGCATCACCTAATCCCGGGATTTTTACCACCCATGCTCATGATGATATTCTTTGTTCCATAGCTAGCATGTCTGTTGGCAAACTCAAAGCCTTTTTACAAATCAAGTACAAGATGCTGCGTTCCCGTCAACAGCTTTTTTACATGGACGAGGAGGTTTGTTATTTCTTTTTTATATCTATATTTAGTGGCGGCACCCGTGTTTCTTTGCATATTGTGTACTGCCTCTTACCATTCATTCTTAATTTCTACATTCTTCTTACCATTCATTTTTAATTTCTGCATTGTATTTACTTGTTTCTATTGGTACGCTGGCATGCTGGATGTGACTGTAGACTGGATATCGCGTTGAACTTGCAGACGATTTCAGTGACCTCAACTTCTATGCAATACCACAGAATGGTCTGCTCGAAATTGTAAAAATGTAACATCTTGTGTCCATTATTATCATAATCGCATGCTTTTAAATCAACAATTATATTCGTTCTGACGCTTGAACATGCTCATACAGCAATCTTATGAATTGTATTGTACTAAACATATACGGATACTAGTGGACATGAGTGAACGTTACGAAAATAAATCAGTATTGCACTCTAACTTAGATTACACGTGTATATCAAGTGCGTATGCAAATTATGAATATGTGCGTGCGTGTTCTAATAGGTAGGCCATCTCGGTACACAGCGTAAGATGATGAAAATAGCGAAGCCCAACTAGAGGTGGGAACATGGCCTAATTGTACTAGCACACACAATAAATTATTGAACAATATGTAATAATTCTGTAACATGTAGTCCTTATGGCGCTCAGTTGTAACCAAAGAAGTTCTGATTTACTTGTTTCGTATTATGCGTTCACAGTATACATATTAACCCACTTACGCAACCAGTCCCTCGATTTATTAGAGGACTATGCTACAAATGGTACTCGTTTATGGTCATTACACATCGACTTACGGGACTGTTGTGAAAATCGTCTGTTTGTACCACAACCAAGCAAGCATTCAACGATATATTACATACAATCCTGCAACATGTGCTCATTGTGATGCTCAGTTATAAAAATGAAGTGGTACTAACTAGTGATTTACTTGTTTGCTACTAACCGTTCGCAAACTACCGGTTCACAAACTGCCCGCGCCATGCATGCACATTGACCCACATATGAACCCAGTCCCTCGAGTTGTTCGAGGACCATGCTACTGCGTATACTTGTTCATAGTCATCGTACATCTACGTAGGAACTGGTATAAACATCTTTTGTATGAATGTACGTACGAGCACACACAACAAAGCAAGTATTTTAACGATATCTTGTAATCAGGCAACGTGTGCTCATGCTATACTTGATGAAGTAGAACTAACTGCTGATTTCCTTGTTAGCCTATGAAGAGAACGGTGAACGTCTGTACAATTCTCACTAAACCAATAAAAGAATATATTACTTGTACATCGGTTCATAGTTCCTTGGCATTGAATACTGGCACAACGCGATTATTACTGACGAAGGTTGGTATAACTCCGACATGACACACGCATATAACTCCGACATGACACACGCATAGATTAGCAATATAAAAAGAACCAAAAAGGGTGCAACGTAGAGCGTATAAGGAACTCATTAATTGGGCCCAAGAGATAAATACCAACCGTTCATTGCCTTTGTAAAGTTGTGCTTACCGGTGCTGCAGCCTATAGAAATAAAAGTATGTGTGTATGGTCCAAAAAAGGCATCAATTGAACGTTCAATCATCGCACACACGCATTAGAGAATAGACGGAGAGAGAGAGACACACACACACGCGCATTAGAGACAGACAGACAGACAGAGAGACACACACAAACGCATTAGAGACAGACAGAGAGCGAGTGAGAGAGAGAAACACACACACACAGAGCACAGAACAGCTATCGCCGAACGTTGGGTGTATTTTATTTTCCAACAAACTGAAGCTACATAAATATACCTTAGCATCCAGTATAGTGTCCTGTATCCGCATAGAACGAGAGAAGTAATAGTTAAATCCGAGTCGTCATGGGGTTCGAAAATGTTGCCACAGAGGCCGCTCAGAACGAGCGTGTCGCCATGCTTAAGGGGAAGATCCTTCTATTCATCTCTGGTTCCACGCAGTACCCCTCCATGGCACCCAGTCTGCAAGACTCTTGCAGGCAGTTTATTGAATGGGGTGTGACTATTTATGCAGTATTTGAAAAGGATAAAACGAACGATAATTATTACGAAATGGCGAAGGCTGGAAAGACCTACCATCACGAACTTTTCGCACACATGATGGAAGACGATGCCCCTAACAACGTCGTAGCCGCTCTCAATGCAGCCGGCAACCCGCACATTGATGGCTGCTGGTCCCCGCACGAGTCAACACAGCCCATTGTTGGCGGTGTTTGTGACCTCTTAGGTCTTCCTGGTAATCCCCATTCGTCCTACGTCATGGCACGAGACAAGTTTGCCACGCGTAAGGCACTTGAACGTGCTGGTTTGAATACGCCTGCCTCAGAATCCATTTTCACCCTTGCAGATGTCGACAATGCTGCGAAATCTGTCGGTTTTCCCATGATAATCAAGCCCACATCCGGTGGTGGCTCACAGGGCGTATACCGTGTGAATGATATAGATGAGTTGAAGGAAAAAACCCAGCGTCTACTAAAAGAAGCTTCCGAGAACTGGATCTTAAGTGGAAATCCGGGAATGAAGAACACAGCACCAGTACTTGCCGAAACATTTATCGTTCCGATTGTGTACGGAGGTGACGGCGATCAACCCGAGATTTCTGAGTTTGACTGCGATATACTTATGTGGGAGAGGAAGGCTGTGTATTCGAACGTTGTTGACAATTGGATCCCTGAGGCACCTTACTTCCAAGATAGAGGGTTTAACTGCCCCTCGATCACGCCTCCTAATGTACAACAACAGATAAAGGATTACTGCGCAGAATGCGTGACTGCTTTGGGTTTCAAACAGGGTAATTTCCACATGGAGGCGTGGATGACAACGTCTGGCCCAGTTCTGATAGAATGTAACCCTCGTGTTGGTGGAGGTTCAATTTTCGATCTGCACCTGCAAGGTAAGTATCGATCCTTCGGTTGTGGGAATATGTACTCTTGCACATTAATAGGTTAAGTGAAGGTTAGATTTGAAGGATTTTATCAGTTGCTAGTGGGGTACATGTTCGTTCCTCTTGTAACTTATATGGCAAATCGAAGAATCCGAAGAGGTATGTACATACTCCCTCTAATTCGCGTTTCTCTTTTACTCTTCTCCATTCGATTGCTCAGTATACGGTGTCGATCCTTCTGTGAATTTTTTCCTGAGCGCGATGGGCATTCCAATTAATCCTCCCCGTTCTGAGACACCAATGGCAACACGACTGTTTTATCTTGTCACTGCCCACAAAACTGGGATTTTCCAAGACGATACGTTCCTAGAGAAAGCTAAAGAATCTAAACATATAACTTCTGCCGTTTACTTCAAGCACAAGGGTGACAAAGTCACAGGTTTGGACAAGGGTGTTCCTGAGTGGATTGGGCAGCTGGAGATGAAAGGTGAGGCAGCCGATGTTCTTGGCCTTTGCAGAGAAATGGACGATGTAGTGAAGGAGGCTACCGAGGAAGCCGGACGTCAGACACAAGGGGATGTCGCGGTGAAGCCCAACAGACGTCGTTCCACTTTGGCCGATTTGGAAGGTTCACTCTCTATGGCGTCTCTCAACGGCTGAAGAAGTTAAGAAGCGCAGTAAATCGTTATATCAAGTAGGTATGGTTAGAAAATCCTATCCGTATGGAGACTGCATAAAATACTTCAAAGATAACAGCAAAAGTTCATGCATGAAATGCTTCGCGCTCGTTAGTATACTGTACGTGTATTGACAGTGAAATCGACAACAATGTTCATTATGTAAAAAGCGACCAAACGTATAATACTACAATTGAACCAGATGGATATTTGTTCCATATCTACATGCAAGACTTGTCACGTTGAAAGGAGAACAAACTAGAGGGAGCGGGGGGTGAAATCGGCGCTATTGTCACATGGATTATATAAAAATACTTGAAATATTTATCCATATACAGTAGATTGTACACACACTCACTCATTGCTTATCCAAATAATTTTGCAGTTTTTATGTTTTTCTCTTGTCCTCTCTTCGCCTTTACCTACAATTAGTTCTACGCATATGACAAATCTGTGTATTCGTTTCGAGTACGCCAGGTTGCAGTTACTATCCTGAAAACTTGATTCTACATACATATAGAATGGCATTTGTCGCCACAAATTTCGAAAGACTTGATGCAAAGGAAAAACCAGCCCAGGTTACGAAACTACCAAGTCCACAAATGCTTATATTATGTTGAAACCCAGTTAGGATTTTATCGTGTGTTTACATAACGAACATATATAAGTAACTGTCATAATATTAATTGGAAATGGCCAATATAATGTACAAATGGTGCATGCGATTAGTATCTTCAAAGTATTGACAATATTCCTTTTTATCGAACCTTACTCCTCATTCAATACTTCATAATCAAGAGTTATATGAGAAAGCTTTTTGAATTTAAACAAGTAGGTATATGTATACATGTTTATTTGGCTATATTTACGATCTATTCTTTACTAATATCATTGAAGGCTGAGGAATGCTTCTTAGTTGTTTAACATGACTTAAGATGACGAAGAATCTGGTTATAGTCAAACATATTAGATATTTTAGGCGTCGTTATAGTCTGATCACTACTGTTGATGTCAGTAGACGTATTCCAAATTACTTGTGGTACTGCTATTCCACAATCTGAAGATACCCGCTTACAACTGAAAGCAGATTGTGAATTCGAATTTGCTCCACAACAGAATTTAGTTCCGTCGCATCGTGAATGGGCGGTGTTATATTTGCTATTAAACCAGTTCGAGGCCGTCGTATCGCATTGAAAGAGTTTTTCCAATTGATCATACTTGGAAAAGCTAACAGAAAGATCAAAGGAGAGTAACTTAAGCACATGCGCCTCTAATCGGTTCAGGTATTTGAGATTGACGCATGCTATGTCTGCCCAATCACGGTTAGATCGGCCACCAATCTCTTGCACAAACTTGGTTCCAACAACCAAACATCCGACGAGAAGGCATCTAGGGCACATGGAGTGCCGTAATAAAGTAGGATTCGATTTCACAATTCTCATCATATAGTGGAGACCGTGGAGAAACGACGAAATCTCCAGAAATGAATCTTTCACACCGTCGGGGTGAACAAGGTGAGCGCAGAATTCTACCAACTCGTACTGGTCGGCAACATACAATGGACAAGGGCAGAAGCTATCCGTCACTTGGCAGTCTACCAAGAACCGAGAAAAAGAGAACATACGTACTTGCGTGCGTGTTATATTGACGTACACGTTTTTCCAATTTCCAATCATCATACTTGGGTTGTTTTGACGGATTGTGAAGTCGTAGAGTGCCCCTCTACATGAAAGATGAAATCCTTAGTAATATTATGAAGCATTCTTCTTCCATGTGCTAAATAAATATGCATTGAATGTTGGCGAAAAAGCGACGTAGAATCCATATGTACAAACACGTCACCCCATTCAATCAATCCCTGCCCTATAGGGAGTAGGAAGTACCAAACTCAATGAAGTCTGTGGTTATTTCATCACCGAAATTCAAGAGTATCTTTAATAATTAAATTCTTATCGTTTATGATGTTTTTATGATTGTTTCGACTTCCGTAGATTCGCACAAACGAATAGTAAATCGTTTACTTTAATGTTTATTCTTTATTTATTCGTTCGAAATAAAATTACTCAACATGAATGGTCCCAATAATAGAAATCATTTGTATTCTAGCAAGTGCGTTGTTGTCATGGACACTAATCAACTGACCAATAGTCACATCGAGTACATCCGTTCTCTCCAGTTATATACCAAGATTAGTAAAACGGAATCATTGCACTTCACACTAAATCTTCTACGCATTTAACTATTCAAGCACTATGTTAGAGTACTGATCATGGTAAGATGTAACATAAAATACGCAGAATCATCGTCCACACAGACATACTGCATAGTATTACAGCTGTGGGGTCCATGTGATGGCAAGTTAGTACCCATACACTGTAGCGTCACCAGTATGAGTTTAGTACAATCAGTAGTTCATTTCTTAAGTGCACGCGTTTTCAACAGACTGTAGCCTCATTGGGGCCCTTTAAACCGTGCATTATACTCTTTACATTGGACGACAAGCTAGCGACGAATCAGACCTGCTTTTCACATATTTAAATCACTAGTTCGAAAGAACAGTCCACGTCCAAGATTCCTTTCTGTTCAAAAACTCCAACGCAGCATATTTGTGAATCTCCGTCTATATACGTATGGCTTCAGACCACGCTATAAATTACATCTCTGCTTCTGCTACACACTCGTGGTATGTTGATATTCTTGACGGATCGAGAGAGTCAGGCATGAAAGCCTCGTATACCACTTTCAATAAATTTTTAGTATTTTTCTAAACGTCCATAACGCTTGTTCCCAACAACTGAACATGACTTGTGGCAACTAACTACTGGACGGATTAACTCTAAACCAAAAAGGCGGTTTCTGAAGGAATATCTGGTGATCTCGTCACATTGATAGTTTATAGCATACAAACACGCGTTCAGAAATAAATCATGCATGTTTAGTTTGCATGCATGTTGGGACATATGTGACTAGCGTTATACAACTCTACGCTGGAGCTATTTTGGAGTCTTGACGGTTTCCAACATACATTCGGATTGTGCATTCTTTATACCTAGCAATTATTCCGTATACTACATTTATAGTTTGCAAACTTACATACATTCTCGTACAAGTATGTACTCTCAAAAAACAAACCTGACAATATACACCCCTAGTAAAGCGTAGTTGCATGTGGCAATTTATATGTAAATTCTGTTCTTGTCTGTAATTATAACCACTCTGTACAAGTATACGTTACACGCTTGAATGAGCTACAAAGGAGTCCATGACATAAACATTGGTTAAACATGGTAATCGCTAATCACAGGTTTAATATGTAATGTAAATATGCAGACTTTCATTTTAAAGGTAACGTTAGAAATACAATAATTTGAATTTTCAATGTATCTTAGTACTGCTGAGTAACGGAAGGTATAAACACGCATTGATCCTAACATGGTAGTCAAAGCATACGTGAGATGGCTTCACCTGCTAGGCATTTTACTGTATCCCTTCGTCGCTTTATTACCTATACATAGATACACATGAATAGTCTCTTGTGCAATTATAGCCACGCTTAGTTTTGCCTGTATTGCTTTATTTGTGGTTGCACTGAACATGGCCCATAGTGCAAATACACGGCATTGTTCTGTGCAATAACAGTTTATGCACCGACCGGTGTACGGTACTCGACTGGCAGTCCGGATTCTTCTTTAGGCCAAGACGCCGACTTTCTCGTTTTTTGTACCTACATTGTGCGCGATATGATTCGTTATACACACAGGCACATACAGGAATAAAAGTGTTTATTGCTAAAGACAGCAAACATATTACAGACATATCTCTACGTGCGCGATGTACATCTGTAACACGATACATCACGAACTACACTAAGAGTTTCTATGTGCGTATGTACGCAAACGTGTGTCTACTACCCGTGCCTGCGTTTAAATTTTCTTCCTCACCTTAATTGGCCTGGTGGTTGTGACTAAGTGGCAGCCAAGAGGTACGTATGATCGCAGATCAGCCTTCAGTAGTGCGAGCGCACTATCATTATAACTCGTAGGAGCAGTAGCAGACCCATGGGATAGATTAGCTTGTGTGGGATCAGGGTGTGTCTGTTCGTGATACGACAAGTACATAAATTTCATCGCATTAAACAATAAAAGAGGCATATAAACACATTTACATGAATGTGGATGGATGTCAACGATCACAAAGGGTGCGTGAACGATGAACGTTTGATATAATATTCACATGCATGCATACACCGTAGATGTATTCTAATGCATACCTGCGACGATCTACATACGTCGGCTATCATATTCGCCCAAGTATTGTTTTCTGGAAGCAAATTGCACAACACTAGTTGAGCCGCTCGAAGTTGTGCGTGCCTTCTGTTTCTACAAAGACCCTTTACATACAAGGTGTTAAGTATAATGAATATCAGTATGTACGAAGTATCGTATGATAATGTGATCCGTCAGAATATATGTCTGCAAAAGGTGTCCCTGTATCTAACCTTAAAAGTTTGAATGTAGTCACACATACACTATGCGTACTTGCATACTACTAAGATATATATCGGAAATATATATTATGCAATGAATATACAAAGAAATCGTATTCACATCGTATATGTCAAGCACACACACATGAAATATGTATATAATTGTCGGCAGATGGTGAACACAAAATATAGTTTTGCATAGGAGTGCGTAAAATACATATGCTTGAGCACATCGCATATTTATCATTTACTTTTATGAATATCCGCATGAGGGTGCGTCTACATGGCATTCATCTACATGCACAAGCCTACCAATACACCTGTACTACGTTATAAAACACAGACGCATGTATGCGTACATGTCATACATCAGCACACCTCAGCTTTTACTTGTTTGTATTGTACAGTAAACTGGAACTGTAATTGGTCGCTTCCATAAAATTCATCTTTCGGAATGATCGCTCGTCGACTTAACTGTAAGTTTAATTTTGACGGCTGTTGGTGTTGTCTGTGTTGAAACAAACAGGATGCGACCATGTGAAATGTAATTCGCCTATGTGCACACGTACGTATGCGTCCCTATGTGTACATGTATGAACTATGTATGTATGCATGTGTAGGTGTAGGTGTGTATGTAACGTATACATATATATAGCGTTAAATCTACACTAGTGGTTAATATAGATAGAAATTGATAGTGCATTGACGTTCGAGGTTGTTGATATTAATGGTATGGCATTATGAAGTGAGGTGTTTATGCTTCATTAAGTTGTACATATATAAGCGGATATATATACATAGCGTGAAACACGCACGCACAAACAATATGAAGTTCTTAGTCTGTACGTTATCCCGTCATCGAGTGTTAACGTAAACGTGTTAGTTCGCAAATCTTTTACCATTGTTCTCAACATAATGCTGTCACACACATGTTTACAGGTGTACACACGTTCTGCGATATACGTTTGAAATTTCAAGTATGTATTATTCACACAGTCGCACCGTCAATGTACACGACACAACATTCATACGCATGTTTGATCCTTTCAGACGGCGAGGACAGGTGCTGATATGCTCATGTTCATATGAGTGCTTATCTATCTACCATGTGTTTGTATTGCAAGTGTATATAGTATGGATGCATGCAGATAAATCTTATGTGCAATAAGTGGACCTTCACATACTGTTTCTCATATAGTCTTAACAACGTTTCTGGATCGGGAATGTCTTCGTGAGATAGATCCGACACTCGTAAGTCAGACGGTGACAATGTCTTTAACATCTGATAATTCAATGTGTCAGTGAGTATCCGCTGTTAACGTTTACGTGTGTAGATGGAACTTGAGAAGCAATATTCTTAGGGTACCCAAATATACCCACACACAACCATGTTATACAGTAGTAATCGCATATGCGTCAACACATTAACACACGAACAAAAGCTATACATGCTAGCGAATATGCAATCATAGACACGCGCGCTCATACGTCTTTATAGATTTCCACTGATACACCATCCACGGTCACCTTAGCTTGGACATCCACTCCGACGTCTGCTCTTTTACACGTACTACCATTCACACCCAAATGCAACAACACCTGCTTGGCTGTAGAAAAAACAGAAACGAATAAGAGTAACTAGGTATAGGTTTATATTACTCGCATGTTAACGTAAGAGTGTTAGATATAAGAGTAAGAGCGTGAATGTATTACTGTTACCTGATACGCTGGTCTAGTAAACTTGTGCGTTTCGTGCAGCTCTGTATATATTTCAACAGACAATGCGTATTACACAGACGCACAGTTGTACAAACATTAGCGTATGCATTTACTATTAATGCGGTACACACATTTGCACATGCATATTTTTTTTGTCCACAACCGTATGAACGCATACAGTTTCATATATTTATGGTTGACCACACATGCATATTTAGTTACGTTCAAACTGTATACACACACGTAAATTTAGCATGTACACATGAGCATGCATGATATTGCATATAAGATGAACGTAAAGTCCGACCATGCGCGAAAACTGTAACATATACGTACACTTGCACATATTTTCAACTACATATGTATGCCTTCAAACATAGATATCACAAATGTATATACACTGTATGTGCAGAGCTGAATTTCTACTGCGGTTTTCGGCGTTGTGGCAAAAACTACGACTGAACTAATGAATTTTAAGAGTACATAAATGACACTTGATTCAAGCAAACCATGTAAACAGAAGCGAAAACTTATACGTATATCCATAGATACGTATGTTTATATAGTTCACATGTAAAGATACAATGTGCTCATTCATATTTTTGCACGCATCCCATACCAGCAGCCTGTTTCGCAAGTTTCTTAGTTTTTGCTGATCCGCTCCCAACAACGGTACCTCCAACACAAACAGTCATCATATAGCACTCAACTGTGGACAAGAAATATGTTGTTGAATAAGTCTTTCAATCAGCATCTGCAATACGGAAACTACCTACTAATACATACAATGTAAACGTTGTACGTGCTATACAGTTTCTACATACATGGATCCATATTCCACATCTCATCAGCACACCAATCTATATATTTATAAACACCCGTATACACGTACCACCCAATCCTCCTCCCTCTTCCCGCATATATATATATATATAATAGAGTATACATACCATCACAACAAATAGTTGTAATGTGTAATCCTAAGCCAGACAATAGAAGAGACTACAAGCCTAATTAAATACCTTGTTTACTTTCGGTCCATACCACAGTCTTCTTATTTTGAGGTCCTTTACTGGCTACATATTCATTCAGCATAGAAAGATAGTCTTTGCGCACAGACTTATCCAATGCAATTCTAGACGTCGTCGAACGTGTATCACACTCTACTTGAGTGTCATTGAGGAGTACTCTTTTCGCACTGCGACTGCAAACTTCAGAATGAGATGGTTGCTTATTTGAGTGCATTTCTGGTGCTTCCACTGCACTGTTGGACTTTGGCATGGCCCTTTGTATCTGAGGTACGTGTGTTTCTACTCAACAATACTTCTATGTGCATGCACAGATAGATACGGATACAACATTACAAAACACATTCACACGATCGTAAAAGCTTGCACGCGTCTGGTGTATATGTGTGTTTGTGTGTCATCGATTTGTCAATGACAAGCGCTATCTCTTCTGCAAATCTCAACCAAAGCAAACGCACAACACAAACATGCACTTTCTCGGTCTTTCCCTATCTCTCTCTCACTCACTCAATCGTACATACACACTCACACACTCACATCCCTCCCACACAATCACGCGCGCTCATTTCATTCACTTCATTTACTTATACACGCGCCCATACGTGCACGGAAATGCGCATAATTTAGCTGTACGTGTGCTTGTGGAGACGCTTGTTTATTGCTTGCATTTAGTTTGATTGAGAGAAATGGCATAATGCAGAAGTCGCAAGGAACAGGTACAAAGTTCTTTCATCATTTGTATATATCGCACGTGTCTTGTATTATTCATTTTTGTTCTCATGTGCTTTGCTTTAGCACAGCACTTCATGTTACGAAGGGAACATGTACACGTTATACAACTTCCTTCTCACACAATCGCATGTATCTGCATGTATATATTTCATGTTACGAAGCTAACATCTACATGTTATACAACTTCCTTCTCACACAATCGCATGTATCTGCATGTATATATATATATATATATATATATATATATATATCGATTTTCTTCACACAAGTTTATCCAGCATACTCCTCATGTTGCCTCTTTTATCCCATCTACTCCATATTCATTGAAAAGATTACCGACTGCGCGAGCTCATGTTAAAACGTGAAGTAAGTGGTGATTCTTTATAGTCGTTATTAAAACTCGTGTATTCTATGATATCCATAAAGATGGACTTGTGTTTTTCTCCTCAAAATTTTGGTAGTTATGCGAATGTTTATTTGTCTGTCTGTGCAAGAGTTGTTCATGGGCACGTGTATACTACGATGCTTTGTCGGTGAAGTTGTTGTTTGTAGAAGTAAGTCATCTCTTCGCACTCGTCAGACAGTTGGCGCTTATTATGGAGATATTGATTATCCATGTGATTGGGGAATCTTGATGTGGGCAAATGTAATAGTCTTTTTTAGGCATAACAGTGTGTATATGCGCTTTGTGTACAGCACATATAAAGATGGATTTGTTCTGCGAGTTGTAGTTTTTAATATCGCTAATACCAGCAACCTTTTCTCACAGCAACGAAAAGAAAATGCACCATCAAGGAAGGCTATCAACAAGGAAAATAAAGTTCTCCTGTCACCACGAGTGCACACATCCGCATCTATCAGCAAAAAACTCACGCATACCAATTCCTCATACACAACCATACCAGAAAAGCGCACCTATGGGGTGTCACTCACACTCTCCAAAAATGAAAATTTAGAACTACTCGCAGGAGAAACGACAAACAGCTCATATTCAAATACGCAAACAAATACAGCTCCATCAATGCCCGCACCTCAAACTATCGCAACAAACACATACACGAATACACAACCAAGTTCAACGAACACTACAAGAATATACTCAGATGCTTCCGTACACACACAGTTTTCACAATGCTGTACACCAGTGGTACGTGTCCAACAGAACATTCCATTCGCACATGCACATGGACGCTCTCGTATAGCAGGTACGCTCTCGTCCACACTTAGAAATGCCACAGCTGTGAGTTATTTTATTCAGTATTTAGAAACACAAAAGCATGCTGTTGTTTTTCTTCAGTTTTGGCTTAACGCTCAAAGCTATCATAGTGCAATGAAAGAGTTGGGGTGGAAGACGGCCAAATCAAGCAGGAATGGAAGTATACCTTCTCTACCTGACATGACAACTTTACTATCGAGCACATATTTACGAGCACACCAACGCACACAGACAGAGTCTCAATCTCGTAACTCCGTGCCAGAACCAACGGATGCAGAAACGCGCCAGAGCACATCTAATAAAGGCATTGAAAGTTTTGCTAGTGGGCCACACCGACCATCTGACGTGTGCGCTACTCAAGGAGACGCTATGAGTATATATAACACATACTTCTCGTTGCAATCACCAAGATCCACAAAGTTTTTACAAGGGCTTGTGTATCTGAGTGGGTTTGCAGATGAGTATAACCGCACAACCGCAAACACATATCCACAAACATCAACGCGGACATCAACACATATGGACACATGCTTATGTACAAGTATTTCTGCACACCATCATACTCTTCCACACAAGTGTGCACATGCGCACAGTACCATCGTAAATAATCATGAATGTAACAATGATAACGTGGTTGAGGGTGCAGAGGTGGGAAACATCAATGTTAATACCCAACAAAAACCACTAAATGAGACTAGTGAGGACGCCAAGAATGACGAGTGGGTGAAAGTGGATGCTTGTACATTATCACCACGTGATGCGAAAGCTAGTGTGACAGGTGAGCGTATGAACTGTACCTTAGATCAGAATGTAAGTATGCATCGAGGTCCAGACATTGATTGGGATAGGAACGGACGTAAGATTGTGAATATGCGTGCGAGTGTGAAGTTAGATCAGGATCTAAACGAGCGTTCGAATGTGAATGAAAGGGTGTACATAAGCGAAAATGAGTGTGTGAATACTCGATTCGATATAACTAACCAGAAGGACTTTGACGGGGATCTGCGTGTAAGTGCCGACGTAGGCGCAGGCAGGCGCAGGTCCTGTAGTACAAGTGCCAGTAATACGCTCCGCAAAGAGGTAGAGGACAATATTTCGCAACCAGACGGACCGGATGAGAATTGCTTCATCCACGCACAGAACCTTTGTTTTGAGACGTTAAATCGGGTGTATTTTGTAAGATATCAGCAAAGCGCTTTCTATAGCTCGTACTTACTCGAGGT
The DNA here is from genome assembly GCA_033442365.1 of Creolimax fragrantissima. Lineage (NCBI taxonomy): Eukaryota > Ichthyosporea > Ichthyophonida > Creolimax > Creolimax fragrantissima. The sequence continues at coordinate 777,756 of JAWQFL010000016.1, read as the reverse complement.
ATGTTTGTTTATGTACTGTTGAATGTTTTGGCCTTCAGGTGATATCTTAGTTGACATGTGTTGCGACGACAATAATTGAACCAGCTTTGTAGAGATAAGTTTTTATGTTGTGTGTATGTGACAGTGTGCATATGTCCGTCGTATTCAATTACATACGAACGATTCAGTTTCTATCTGAAATACTGTGTTGTAAGATATTTATCGGTAGAGTCCTCTCCGCAGGTCATGTTCATGGGTGTGTTCGCGTCAATTGAGGCCTAATAATTTGCGGTCACATAGAGTAAATGTTGCTTCTGGTGTGATAGAATCTTCCAAATTCCGACTACATCTCATGTATGTAGTGTGTGTGCGAGTGTGTGTGCTTTGCATTGTAGTTTTTGTGAATTCTTGATGATGTTTCACCGTTACTGCTATGAATAAATCAATTTTGTGTGTCACGTGAGTATAAAACAGGCAAACATTTTCATATGCAGGAACTCTCAGGAACATCGTACACTTTGTTAGACCTTCTCAACAATGACCATTTATTGACGTACTTCTCGACGCATATGTCGACCGCCAAAGCTGTGCCTTTCGAAGGGGTAGGACAATTCATGCATATCTGTATATGTTGAAATACGTACATGCACACAAAAATTTATCATCATACGTAGCACATTTTTATAACAAGTTATGTGGTGGTATCTTTTTAATTTCACTCGTACATATATGATGATATATGTAGATCCAAATATAAAAATATATCCATTTCATCTTATACATGTTCGTAGACATATAGGGACGAACATTCAGCGTATATAAATAGTATTGATTGGGTGTATATTTGATGTGACCCAGGTGATGCTGATTTGGGAAATTGGGTAGAATATTAGTAACACATTTCTTATAAAACCAAATACTTTTCTGAGTATCCCATATTGGTTGTTTGCTACGTATGTGTATGTAGGTATACAATAGCATCGCGGGTACGTACTTTCAGCTTAACGGATGTACACACGAACTCACTCTATTTTTCCCCAAATGCAGACTGCTCCTCAGGATTTACTTGCCTTTTGGCTCAGTGCTCGAAATTTCAAAGATCTTCTGTACCAGCAAACGGTGACATATTACAACTTTTGATTCTGTGATAGTTTGTTGTGCGTATATCTGGAATATATACCTAGACATATTTTTGTATGGATATAGATGTATAGAATACAGCAATCGTTGTCAGTCGTGTTTGTGTGGAAGGCGCTTATTCAGTTTCCATTCAATCATGAATATACCAACCACTGCCCTAAATATATGCAAACACAATGTGTATGTATAGATGTACTTGTCTCAGTTGCAACAGTTGAACGATGTGAAGATTGCCGTACATCAATTCAATATAGATGCTCAGGAGACCGCTATGTCATTGTATGAGCGCTTTATCTCATGGCAGGTGTGTATTCGCGTATAGTTTGTGTGCGTACGAAAGAGGAGGCAAAACATGTTATTTTGAACATTACGCTAAGTGCATTCACGAAACCTTGCAATCATATCTGAAGTTAGCAATTTAGAAATCTCAAGATTTATGTGAACCATGTTCATGTACTACATGTCACAACTTATCACATTCAATATGGTTTGTGTTGTTCAAAGTATACTGGCACTTCGTATACAAATGTATGGAGTAGAAACAGCAGTACATGTAAGTTAGTCGAGTCGGCAGGCTAGCAAATTTGATTTCAAATACCAATCCAAAGAGGTTGTTGTGATAACCAGTATGGTCATATACTTACGTATAACAGCAACTTGTGATTTAGAATCTATATATCGACCAGAACATGGGCCTGGCGTGGTAAATAGAGAGATGTGATTTGTATATAGGCGCCCTTGTGGTTAGAGTGTTATAGCCCTTTAGCACTGCATGGAGTACGTACACTACACTGTCCAGTTATTCTTCTGATTTACCATGCTGTGAGAATCTGTTTACTCGTATAAATCCATCTACTGGGATTCATCAAGGCGCAAGTTATATGTACGCAATTCGCCCGTATATATATTTGCCTATATTTCGCTTGCTAATGTAGTGTATTCATACTGATGTTAATTCAGGCATACCGGCCGGTACATGTACCCGCCGAGATTCGTCGCGATGTAGAGGCGAACATTTCTGATGAAGGTGGGCCAACCAATAGCTGCTTTGAGAAAGCGCAAAGGTATTTCAGTATGTACACATTGACCTTTTCATTGTTTGTGTGAACATATGGATTATGTGCACTTATACGTCTATACTCTCAATTTCCCATACACTAACATATGTACAGATCCACGCTCATACGTACTGTGTATATATGAAAATACACGTGCATACATATACATGCACACACGCGCTCACATGCGTATATACGTACATGTATGACACAGATATGCTTTTGAGGTGATGGAAGAAAACTACTTCGACGAGTTCAGAGATGGTGTAGTGTATCGCCAACTGTGCAGTCAGATGGCAGCAGAGGCAGACAAGCTGCAGTACGAATGCAACAGTATGTGTTTTGTATCTCAATACAATCAATGATCACGCAATGTTTTGTGTACGTATGTCCGTATGCTCACCTGCATCAATGTACGTAGGCATGTGTATGTGTGTATGAATAAGTATGCATGAATTTAACTACAGAATGGATACTATCTATTTTTCTATGGATTCTATCATATAAGTTCTTTTTCCAATACTCGCCGAGCACATATGACAATGTTGCAGCTACATCCCAGCTTATGGCCCATTGCCTGATTGTGTGCATCTTTACATTGCTTCCTCCAACAATGTATATCACTATTAATCATAGTGATGCGAGCTGTACAACCACCGGGTCAGTCTGGCTGGGAGGTAGTGGAACCATCCACCGATGTAGACAGTATATTCATGGAGGGTGAACTGTTACGGTATTTTTAAAGTTTTCATTAGATACGAATCGTATACACTCGAAATATGATCAAGTTTCTAATCAATTGTTTGTGGACACTTTCTATCTGTGTAGCTTAACACGACACTTGTATACCGGAACACGAACTCGCGTTTTATTTCGTATGCTGACTTTCGGAAATATGCATGGGTGTAGACTTTATGTAGGCTTTCATAGACTTGCGTATGTTTTGGGTCTACGTACTTTGACGTTTGGTGCACTGTTTAATTCAGAGACCGACGAAAACTTCGAGACAAGATCAAAGATTTGCTACCAAAGATGTTCCGAAGCGGTGTTTCATATGTCAAGGAGATGGATTGGAATCTCAACGACAGTGCCGGTGCTATCGCTGCAGCCCAGGCAGGCCCTCTGGCCCGTGTGTCCAGGTATATACATCTACGTCTATGCTACATGTAGCATTTGATAGGTTTAATTGGTGTGCCTTTGTTCGCCTTTGAGAAGCGATTTGCCCATAGAAATTAGACTAACATACATATGTATGTGCGTGGGGTGACGAATACTTTAATTAGAGTTGTTTGTTTACGCGTTCCAAGATTTAGCGCATAGAACAAAGACATATATTAAGTATCACTGTGTAGTATACATGTGCATAAATGTTTTACTGTGTGATGATGAGATTTTGGTTGTTGTATTACTGGTTTTGTCGTGCGCTGTACTAGTATATGTCTTTGTTGTAGAACGTTGGGATTTATCATGCTGTACTGAATATTGTTGTACTTATGTTCGTATGCATATGTACTATGTTGCATGTACGTGAATATTGTGTCTTCTATTCGCCTATGTTGAAATTTAAATTGCATAACAAAGTGAACTTGAGTAATGTCAACTAAATCAGAGTCAACAAAGACACTAGACTTGTGTCTCGTGCTTGCTCTGTATGTGAATGTCTAGTTTGTAGAAGACGGGTTTCCCAAAGAATACCCCTGCACTAGCAGTGCATGGATGTTCCCAGATATATATTGCCGTACACTAACACATCACATACCACACTGATATGTAAGCACGCTCACGCATAAACACACGACGTATGTACCCGTAAATATCAAATTACATCTACGTAACATAACACACACACATATATACTATAGTGAAAACGTAAGCAGTCACCAGTGGAAGATGGCTGCCTTTCATCATAATATCCCGGGCACTTTGATGCATATCCCATCTACGTCACAGGCCCGCCTTGCCATGGGTGTTGTAGACGAATTGGGTACATTTAATAGGTTGTCTATGAGCGGTGTCAGCCCCGAAGAGTGCGAGTATATACTAGAAACATACAACGAAAATGACAGGTAAAAGTTATTGGTCTTTATCTAGGACTCTTCATGCATACAGTTTGTGAGTGCGTTGTGGTCTCATCAAAGCATGGTAAATGAAGCTTTCACGCATATTGCTGCATTTATGCATTCTTATGTCCCTTCATGTGAATGTGAGTGAGATTTATGTTTGCGCGTATTCTACCAGCACCTCACAATTGAGATAAACGAATAGTCAAAGATCAACGTGAGCACATATATGTTAATTTAATATTTCATTGCATGTTTGTTAGTACGTTCGTGGCATGTAGAGTATATGTTTATTTAAATATTTCATTATATGTTTGTTAATGCGTTCGTGGCATGTAGAGGTTGTGTGCATTCAGCAGTATAAAACTCTGAATATAAGCAGAGTAGGTCGCAATACGATATAAAGGTCTGTTAAATGGATGCTCAAGTACCTGTTATGAATGAGTGAAGTGCGTAGTATGTATTTATATGACAATGTAATGGTTGAATTCACATACGGCTGATTCTAATTAAGTAGTCGTGTTTGGCGCATATAACGTTTGTGATGAAAGTGTTTTGAACACTACAACGTTTATGAACAAGCAACTCTAGTGGGTGCCTTACACTGTGCTACATTGATCTATACTTGCTTCATCATGCATATATCCAGTGAAAGTGGCATAAACCTAGCCGCCGGCATGAAACGTCTAGTGCTGGGTTCTTCTTCGAATGAAGCAGAGCGCATCGAAAAGGAGTATGCCCTGCGATTTGCACAGGATATGATGAGGGATGTCTTAAATCAAGCACGAGAGGGTGCAAGCAACTTTTTTCCTTGAGTCGTCGATGAAGAGCACGATAGTGGCGTATCTATATGAACGTGCGGTTTAAAATTATCAAGTTGCGTGAATAACAGTTTACGCACCCACATTCCGGTGATTGAATGCATTATAGCGTTTATTAGTAGCTTGTACAGTGCCGCTGGGTATTCAACACACGGGAAGAAAATATAGAAGTGACTAAATAGTTTCCTTGTGAAGTTATACCTGTCTGTGGCAGAATAGCATTTTCATAAACCATCTTACAAATGAGATTCTATCGTCTATAAATCAAAGCGACGAGCAATAGCACTCGTCAGGCACGAACGATACCTGTTTTATGTTCAATAGTAAGTACGAATATTTGTGTTTATAGTAGCCTTGTGTGCAAGATGGATGGATGGTGCACTATTCGCCACTTTTATATACATGATGTCTCCTGCTCCTACGGAACCTAACATAGAATATCATCTCAGAATCGGTTTGGAATTCTCATTACATTTGTGCGCGAATTCGATATTCCAGCTGTCTTACGTATGTACTTATCGTATCAACTACTAAATACGTGTGAGGTGCGCAGCTACATGAGGTTAGCATAAACTATTTAACACCTTGAAAGTGACATAGTAAATGATTGTATGTGTACACGGGTCACAAATGTATCTGTTACACCTCATGTCAGGTAGTTCAACTCGAATACAATCCTTGTCCAGCTACTGACTGACTGCACGATCGGACGTTCAGTGGAATCGGTACATGAGCCCATACCCGAGATTTTTCGGGTATGGGCTCATGTACCGAGCAACTACTGCTGCACCGTCTGTGCCTATACACGAATATATTCTGATCGTTTTCCATCTTCATTTGAAGTATACTATTATAGAATACACTTGAGCATTATAGCATATAACATACAAATAATTAAGCATTGATGAGCATTGATAAGCATTGATTAATTGTATTCTACAATACAATTTATATAAATAACCGCCCCCCATTGGCCGGCCACTACTACTTGCTCAAATCTATCTGTGGTGAACAAATGAGTTCATTAACATATCAATTATCATTATGCTCAAGAACTAAATATACCATGGCTACTACCTCCAAAACCATAAGGTTTATTTGGTACGAAAGAACGACTTAATACACACTACTAGTGCAAGAATGTAATATGTGATCACACCAAGCGAAAAGCTTCACATATATGCTCTATTGTGAAACTTGTCAAATCATGAAGGACAAGAATTATGTTCGTACGAAGCTTAATAATTCTACGAACTGCAAGTTATCTAGTACAATCGCAACGGGATTTAAATTGCCAGCAAATTTCTACATCCATGGTACATAACAAATCGAGACAGTTTTCACGTCATTAAGAATGTTCCTCACGACCTCGAGACAGTTTTCACGTCATTAAGAATGTTCCTCACGACCATGTATGTATATCTTATGAGAGTTGAAACGTTAATAGAATTTGTTTGAACGTAACCTTTAACTTGGAAAATTAATTGCATTACTCGATGCCCAAACCACACCAAAGGGCTGTAAGTTTGAATGATTTGTTATGATTGGAACCTTGATAACGAGAATGATTCGGTAGGAACACTACTGTCGAAGTTTACGTTTCGGATTTAATGTATTGTCTGTGATCTAGTGTTTACATAGCAGCTCGAGAAAACATAAGAACACAAGGTTTCATATTTTCATTGGAATCAACCGTGTCATGCTAGATACAGAGTCAGGCGAACTCGACAACTTCAGTAACGCTGCGCTTGTAGTTATTGAGTAATGAAAAAAACTCTCAACAGTAGAGATTATTTGAGTCACAGAGACATACCGCTTTCTTTAATGTGATATAAGCTCTGACGTCTGGTTTACATTCAGCTACGAAGGTAGGCATTGTATTTTAACTAGACTAGCGAAAAGGTGGCATGGCTCTAACTAGTTTATCTATCTGTCATTGCACCTCACATCTCTCTATGAGAATAAATATGATAGCTATTCGATATTGACTTGAGCGTGTTTTTACGATCAAAACCAAATGAAACACGAAATATTGGCGCTAGTTCCACAAAACAGAAACGTGGTGCTATTCTAGTCTATCTTAAAATCATGTTCACAATGAACAATTGCGAGATTCTTCCCAAGATTCCGGTAGGTTATGGTATACAGATACAAATGTAATATCTCACACATATCTGACTAAAGTGGCATCGCGGGTTCTCAAAACCATTATTGACAAAGACCGTCCAGTTCTAATGCACAGTATCGTATTTTCGTAATATGGACAATTACACGTAGAATATTCAAATTCACATACCGCTAACAAGGTAGAGAAAAAAAAAAACTCTTGAGAGCTTTACGCAAATTATGGAAAGGCGGGGCAAATGATATATACGTACAAAACAAATCAGCCACAACAGTTACATGTTATCACAGAACGCGAAATAAGAGTTATTTATTTTATCTATAACATTTACTCGTTGTCCTCTGATCTGACCTTGGCAGCTCCGTTGGTTAGCTTGATATCAAGCTGGGATGCACGCTCAAGGATACGCTTGCGCAATTGGGAGGAGACGTTGTGGGCAATCTCTCCACAGTACACCTTGTTGTGCATCATAAGCAGCTCAACATCTCCCTATATATCACACGGTGAAATAATAATAACAATGAATGGCATATTCAACTATAATAACTTGACTCAGCTCGTGCACTGTACTGATGGACATATGTAAAAAGATCAGTTAATATCTTAAAAAAGATTCATCCGCATCGCCCAGGGCCTAACCAAGACTAAGACAGGGATAACTATTTGTAACATCATTTTCTTACAAAGCCATCTAAAACGAATAATAGTTTATCACGGGCAACATATAAGATCAAATGCATATCACCCAGCTTACATTAAACATGACTGCTCAGTGCACGTGTACTACATTGACACACATACCAAGTTGGAGATCAAGAACTTCTTAAAGCCATCGCGCAACATGTGGCGGGTCTTCTTGTTGGATCCGTATCCAATGGAGACCATACGGACGGTTCCTGTGCAAATAAAAGAATAAACATAGGGATAAGAAACTATTCTGTGCATTGTACAATAGAATTGATCAACAGGAAACCGGCGCATAAATAAAAATAATAAACATACCCTTGGCACGACGACGGACACGAGAGTCGATACCACGGGGCTTGCGCCAGCTCTCGTCTACACGCTTGAAGCGGTCAGACTGGTGACGTTTGAACTTCTTAGTTCGCTTCTTGATAATCGGGACATGTTTGGCGGAGGCAACCATCTTGCCGGCTTTTTACTCTGTTTTGCGAATGTACGAAGAGGAATGTTTTAACACGCAGAAAATACAACAAACTTATATCTTCGACTTACTTATCGAGCGCACTAGCATAGTCTTGCGGAAGACTGCGATTGATATATATATATATATATATATATATATATGGGGACACCATGGCCCTTATCAATTCGTGATGTACGTAGTCTTGGTTGTTGGATGCTTGTATGAGTTTTGCAGTAGTTGCAAGATCGATGATATGGCCAAGAAACCTACTACATTTCCGCTTCCTAGTAAGTACGCCAAAAAATACTGACAACATGGTTTCGTCGATGCGCACACGCAAGTCTGTGCATGTTGGTATCAACATTGCTATGTATAAGAGTGTACTATACTATGAGAATCTACCAAATATTATGTGGGTACATTCACGTACACAAACAAAAGTACAACCGAGTTCTGATTCTACGATTGAGTTTGTGTAAGAATGAAATGGTGGAATCTTTCCGCTAACTTTTACAGTACAGGTCTGGAAAGAGTGGGCTGTCGTTTGTAAGGGGGTGCTGCGTGTCTCTCGGAATTCAATGTTAAAAGAGCGCATGAGTACATACATACACAAAGAGGCTACTAGAACGTTTCCCCTGAATACACACCTAAATGATTATAGAGTAGTGGGGAAAAGGATGATGAATTGCTTGTGTGTCTTGTAGTTACACTCAGAAAAATTTCATGCACGTACAGACATACATTGCACTCACCAATGCGCATACATTAGCCTGCCCTGCCCCATCCCCCCAGCCCACCCACCCCCACCACCTCCCCACATGCACCACCGATTGATTGGTATACCTCCCACCCCACCCACCCACCGTTCTGCCTTTGTCCCACCCATTCACCCACCGACCCCCAGTCACTCACTCACTCATGCATTCACCCCACGTGCCAACCGGTATAATAGTCATAAATAAATTAAATGTTCTACTAGTTAAGTACATATATTAGTTGTTGACTGTTTGTATTCGTTATATATTGAATAATATACACTATTTATTCTTTTTACATATATACTTGGATTGTTTTATATATATTATTCAGTAGTTTATTAATTAATAGGATATTGAATAAGTATGCCTAACATATATATCAAGAGATTGCAACACAATATGTCATATACTGAAAAACGTACGTCTCTTTAATATACGTAATTTACTCTGGTATAGTATGTTAGGTAATCGGTCATTGTATGAATTCAATGATTTGTACGTTTTTAAACTACAAGAGGCTTTACCCACGGTCTTTCACAAGACAATTAAAAGAAATATATTCTGGAATAACAAATTCTTGATAGAACACAGTAGCTCAATTATTCCAGAATATCTATGTATGTATGTTTTTTTTTTGGTTTTTTGGTTTCCTCGGCCTCGGACCCCCCACCCCAACCCACGAGGGCAGAAGGGAAACAGTGGTATGGGCCAGTGCGATAGGTTGGCTTCTGGGCAGCAGTACCAGCAGCAGCACATGCGATACTATTTGGCTTCACCCGGTGTAGGAGGGAGAACGGGTGTCGCGCGTGTGTGTTTGTGTGTGTGCGTGTGTTTGTATGTTTGTGTCTATGTGTTTTGTGTGTATGTGTAAAACTAGATGCTTCATTCATTGTAAGGTCTTTTCGCCTTCTCTCTCAAGTGTAGGTTTAGAACATATATCTGCAAAGATGTCTGCTCGTCCCGTTGTCTCCATCATCTCCCTGGATGGCACCACCTCTGGTGCATCCAACACGCTTCCCGCTGTGTTCTTGACCAACATCCGACCTGATGTTGTCCGTGAGGTGCACACCTCCATGAACAAAAACAACCGTCAAGCTTACGCTGTCTCCAAGGAGGCTGGTCACCAGACTTCTGCCGAGTCCTGGTAAGTATATCTATGAATATATGGGGAGACTTGAGTACACACTACAGATACAATCTGCTTAGTGGGTTTGTTCTGTGTTTTGTTTCTGTGCAAGTACGCATGTAGCATGGTAGATATGAAATGATGAAACCAAAGTTATCCCTGTCATAGTTCTGGTTAGGCCCATGAACGAGGATGAGAAAACTATTATATGATCCTATCTACCTTCTACTCATCGCGGTGGTGTATCATCCGAATTGCATGTGGGCTGCTAACATCCAAAACAACGCTGTGGCTTTGAATGCTAAAGTGTGTCTCACCTTTTGTGCATATAGGGGAACTGGACGTGCTGTTGCTCGTATCCCCCGTGTAGCTGGTGGAGGTACCCACCGTGCCGGACAGGCCGCTTTCGGAAACATGTGTCGCTCTGGACGTATGTTCGCCCCTACCAAGGTGTGGCGTAAGTGGCATCGCAAGATCAATCAGAAGCAGCGCCGTTACGCCACTGCCTCTGCGCTTGCGGCCTCTGCCGTCCCTGCCCTTCTTATGGCACGCGGACACGAGGTACGTATAAGTATATGTTTTAGGAATTGTTTTTCTTTTACTTTGCAAGTGGCGTCGGTTAAAAAATCAACGACAAGTGTTTAATATCCACAGAAGTGACACGCGAGTATTTGTTTGGCAAATAGGATTAGTTGAAATTGGCAAAGCTATAAATAATAATTCCATGTTCTTCCTCTCTACTATGTCATAATAGATTAGCCTTGTCCCTGAGGTTCCTCTTGTTGTTGCCAACGATGTAGAGTCATTGGCCAAGACCAAGGCTGCTGTCGATCTTATGAAGAAGGTAAGAGAAAACAACCTGTCGAATAATTAATATTAATGGGATATGATGCAAACAAATACGAAATCTTCCAAGTGGCCAATCCAACTGCAGATCAACAGAATCGCTTTGATCCTTAACTTTGATATATGTATATATGTTCTCGCTGTAATTGGTAGTTCTAAGTTATTCCTATACTTTATGGACGAATTTAATAGGTTGGTGCTTACGAGGATGTTGAGAAGTGCGCCAATTCTCGCAAGGTTCGCACCGGCAAAGGAAAGCTTCGTAACCGTCGTCACGTCATGAAGCGTGGACCTCTTGTTGTGTACAGCGAGGACAACGGTCTCACCAAGGTACAATATAGTCATATTTGCTATGTCCAATATTACGTATAGGCTCTGCTAATGTTCGAAATGCGTAATGATGTTTTTTCATAATCTGTCAATCCCATGAATCAAAAGTGATTATAATTATTTCTATGACCTGAACACGCACCCACGGATATAGCTTGTTGGCATTGTCCGTCTACTTATAATTGAGGAGCAATCATGGTACTAACAAAAAAAAATCATTATTTATTAGGCCTTCCGCAACATTTCTGGAGTGGAGGTTTGCAACGTTGAGCGCCTGAACCTTCTCCAGCTCGCCCCTGGAGGCCACGTTGGACGTTTCATCATCTGGACCGAGGGTGCATTCGCCAGCCTTGACAAGATTTGGGGCACCTTCACCCACGGATCTGAGACCAAGTCCGGATACAACTTGCCCAAGTCTATTGTGGCTAATGCCGACATTGCTCGCATTATCAACTCTGATGAGGTGCAATCTTCCCTCAAGGTAAGCAGATGTTACTAAATGGTTTGAAGGTTATCCTTCCACGTGGACATATTGGTTTGTTTGTGATGATGCCTTTTCATAATCTGTCAATCCCATGAATCAAAGTGATTATAATTATCTATGACCTGAACGAATTCAAACCCTAAAGAATTTGCAAACACTCATTGTCCGAGTCTATATTACAATTCTCAATGATGTTTGTTCGCTACTTACAGGTCGCTCAGGCTCCCGCTCGTCGTCTTGCTCACCGTAAGAACCCACTTCGCAATGTGAACGTACTTCTTCGTTTGAACCCGTACGCGAAGCAGACCAAGCGCGCTGAGATGTTGACTGTTGAGCGTCGCCAGAAAGCAAAGGCTGAGGCTAAGGCTGCGAAGCGCACTAAGTCCGCAAGCACCAAGCAGTTGGGCAAGAAGTTCATCAACGCTATGATTTCCGAGTAAATTGTAAAGTTTTCGAATGGAAGGGCAAACAAATAAATAATAAACATAAAATATGCCTTGTTGTAGCTTATGATAAATTATTATAATCTTGTCAAATTACAATAGCTTTCAAATGCTATGTAGTTACTAAATAGTAGTGAACAGCGCCTTGTTTCTCTTGCGTCTTAAAACAGACGTAGTAATAGTAGTACATACCGTCTTAATTTGTGGAACTGTCAGTTAGAGAACAAAAGTATGAAAATGTAGACATGCGCCAGTTCGCACACTAACCGCGCCTTCAGATGGATTTCATACACTTATTAGAGACAATTGTATCAACAACTGGTAAGCGAACTTCTTCGTTGTTAACAGACTGATGCCTCGAATGCAAGGTAATAAATAAAACTCGCTTCTCGAGAGTTTGCTGTGACTAATTTGAATAAAGTACTAACTGGGGTGGCGAAACCAGTGAACACTACAGTACGCAACTACTTGTCCACTGTAAGTAGAGGTCATGTGTATGGAGGTAGTATGATAAGCTTTTGAGAATGATGTGGAAAGTAGTTTTAGCTGTGAAATATACCTATGCACACACAAACCGGAGGTCGATCGAGAAGAGGACGTTTTAGCTCACATACATCTGAGAAAAAGTACACTGATTGTTGCTTAGTATACTACTAACGAAACGTAAATGTAGATAACGAAAATATGATATTTTGATTTTATTATTTAAAAGTCCATCGTCATTAACAAGTAAGTCAGGGAGGATATCCTAACCCACTTACACGTGTTTTATATTGAGCGTCGCAAACGTTTTCGTCTGTATGATGTCGGGCTACACGAACATCAAATAGTGTGAAGTGCAAGTACAGATACATCACAAATTAAAGAACAAAAATCATCTAGCCATATCCTGTCATAGTTTCGTAAACAATATTTGTGGTTTCATTTGCGAATATATACATCATGCTATGGGTTATCTTAGTAGATTGATCTGCGGGGAACCTCGCAGCAAGACCTGAGTAGCCAAGTCTGTGTTTATTTTACGCACAAAAAAACAGTACCAAATTTAGTGTGTGCTGTGTGCAATAGTCACATCGGCGCGTAGATACCTTAGGAAGTCAAAGGTCTTCGGCGTGTATACGAAACCGGTAAAAAAGAAACGAAAATTAGTGCATATGTAATATGTTAACAGAGTCGTGTTTTTTCGATGGACTAGAGTCGGGTTTTTTACGTTCATAGAGCCGCATTACAAAGCCATTAGAAAATATCTATACGTGTACTTGACCACATAAAGACGGAAAAGTGCAATGTGGCTTCTTAAGTTTTGGAAAATTTCTGTGCTAAGATGGTATAGCGTCATAGCACACATTGTAAAAAGTGATCCTTGTCTGCCGTAGAGGAGTATACGATGCCTTCGTGCATGAAGTCTTAGTCTTTCTTATCTATACAAGAAATGATCCTGTGGTGGTAAAGTGGGCCGGCCATTCCATGTTCGGGTCGCCGTCCGCCTCTTTCTTACATTCATTCATTCCATCATCGATCGGTTCACGGTCCGTATGAACGATACCATCGTGCATTACAATCTTTCGGTTGTTCACCGTCCACGTGGTGGTTGACGGATGACCTTAAAAAGCCACAGACATTAGGTGAAATCGTTTTTATTTTTTTTTCACACAAACACACACGTTGTGGAAATACATGTATGTCTAGTGTAAACGAGTGATAATATTTCGTTAGTTTTCATGTATAGAAGTAAGTGTTGAACTTGCTATTACATCTGAGGAACTGTTTATTTAGGGTTAGGGTCACACCTCCCTGTTTACTAAAACTTGAAATGTTAGCATCAAATATCTTTCGCGCTACAGCGGTTCGTACATTTGGCGAAGTGTGTTCGCACAGCCTCTTTCGCCAAAATGTGCGTTGTTGTCGTCCTGTTCTTCAGCTCAGATACAATCACAATAATGCTCACAACCTATCTTTGCCTGGTGTCCTACTTACGCACACCGACGAATTTGGTGGTGATAAGATGAGGAGAGATCGTAACCACTGGATTGGTGCAGGGAGTGCGGTCCGTCAAAATACTGAAATGTTTAAAGGAGAAGCATCGAGTTATAATGTATCTCCAAAACTACCCATGGTGAATCTTTACAGGTCTGCCAAACACACAGGGCAGTGTGCTGAAGCAGCTGCCGTTGTACAACATATGTTGACAACGCGAACGTTGAGATTCGAGGATGGTATAGCGGCCATCAACATATTCAAGCTTTGCGGGAAACCAGAAAAATGTATGGAGGTTCTCGCATACCTGAAGAAAACGATGGGCACAATAACTGCAAGTCACTACAATCCCATTATCGCAACTTTCGGAGAGATGAAAGACCTGCCCAGTGCATTAGAGCTTCTGTACGAGATGAAGAAGCTAGAAATTAGACCGGATACCGTCACGTACAATAGTTCGATATCTGCATGTGCAAAGGGTGGCCATTGGGAGCGCGCGCTGGAATTGTTGAAAGAAATGGAAATCATTGGAATTCCTCGAAATATCAGAACATACAGGACTGCAATATCTGCATGCGAGAAAGCTGGGCAGTGGGATTCGGCCCATAGCTTGATGCGAGTGCTAAATGGTGTTGATGGTTCTCTAAATACAATAATTAACAATACGAATATATTTGCGGGTGATAAGGATGCGCGGCAGAGGTCAAGTGCGGTTATATCTGCATCACATCGCCAGTATACACACCTTCCATCACTCTTCCAGATATATATGGATGCAAAAGAAACAATTATGCGAGTGATGTATGGTGTTAATGCTTCTCAAAATACAATAATTGACAGTACGAATGTATCTGCGGATGATAAGGATGCGCGGCAGAGGTCAAGTGCGCTTATATCTGCATCACACCACCAGTACACACACCTTCCATCACTCTTCCAGATATATATGGATGCAAAAGCAAGAAAGCAGTATGGTGACGCGGCATGGGCGGCACGTCATCAATTAGAGGCGCGTACATTGAAATGTAACGATGGCGAAACGGCCATTTTGATTTTTAAGCACTTTCGGGCACCGAGTAAATGTATAGATGTTCTTGAATACTTGAAGGAGAAAAATTGTAAGTTAACCGCCAGCCACTATAATCCTATCATTGCGAGTTTCATCGCAACGAAAGACACAGCTAGTGCACTAAGACTACTAGATGAGATGAAAGAACTGGGAATTAAGACAAACAAGATCACTTACGACAGTACGATGGCTGCATGCACGAGGAAAGGAGATTGGCAATCTGCACGGCGATTGTTTTATGAGATGGAACGTATTGGAATTCCTAGGAACACTGTAACATACAACAGTATGATATCTGCATGCGGGAAGGATGGGCAATGGGAGAGGGCGTTGGAATTATTAAGAGAGATGGAGAGTACGGGTATTCCTCGAGACACCATAACATATAATAGTACGATATCTGCATATGGGAAGGCCGGGCAGTTGAAGGGGGCGTTGGAATTGTTAAGAGAGATGGAAATCACTGGAATTCCTCGAGATGACGTAACATATGATTCTGCTATATCGGCATGCCAAGCGAGAAGCCAATGGGAGGCGGCACTCGGATTATTACGCGAAATGGAGAAAGCTGAAGTTCCTCGCAGTACAAGAACATATAATAATGTTATCCGTGCGTGTGGAACGGAGCTTGAGCTGGCGTTGGCTTTGTTCTCAGAAATGGATAATGTTGGGATTGATAAAAACGAGATTACGTATCGCTCAATAATTGAAGCTTTGGGTGAGCATGCTAACATGAGAGACACAATAGACAAGAAATACGAAGACATGCTTTGTATGTCGAACAAACTATCTAAATGCTGGATGCAGCTGAAGAAGACTGGAATTCTTGATCTGCATGATCACTCCCAGTACATGGCTCAAGCAGCGGTGAGAAGATTGTTGCGTATATTGCTGGACCAAGAATCGGGAACGTCTTATAATAAGAAGGTTGTCTTGAAGTCTCTTCTAGTGGGACAGAGAAATCGAAGTTGGCATCGTGGTCCCCTTCTATGCCGCACTATACAGAAACAATTACGTACAGAGATTTTCCCAGCAATCGAGGCATCTTTGTGTACCCAGCATGCAATTATGCTTGTTTTGGATGCGAAAGATCTGAAGACATGGTTGATGTCGAAGCAGTGCATATAAACACGAAAATTGTAAACTTTAGATGACGATAATTACAACGATTGTAGAGCAGACTAATTGCCATACTTGGATGTTTGTATCGTACGATGGTAACTCAATGGAATATGGCGGAAACATGAAGTGAATTTGAAAACCACAGCGGTTTACCGCAATCTAGACAGTTCAACGCATGCACCATCTGTGTAGCCCATCAACGTTCGTTCATATAGTGCGATATTGGCGCGAGTACTATTCCTGGGACATTCTGAGCATATGGAAATTACTTGCGTAGTCTCTCCTAAATAACGGCCCACTCTATGAATAACGGATATATGCCAAGTATACCACTAGTACCAGATTTTTCTACTATTACGGGTTTCTTGTGATGCATGGACACACATTGATAGGGATGGGCATGTTCCTTGCTTTGAACGAAAAACAGAAATCCATGGCACCAAAATGCAAAAGAATATCATGAGACGACGTGTTAGTCAAGAAAGTATCATATCTCACTTGTGGAGAAGCATTAATTCACACAACAACGTGGACTACAGCTTGCAATCCTATAGAGGCTGAAAGTAGATATCATCAGATTCAATGTTTTCTTACCAAACTGTCGCATAGTTGGTTGGTAGTTATCTGAAATGTGCTCTATGAATACATTTGAGATTTTTATACTTGATAAACGTATAAATCCGTTAACAGAGTCATTTGACAGGACGAAACCCTTATGGAACAGTAATGCATATGATGCTTGTACTGATTTATAGTTAACCAAAATGAGAGTTGTCATCACATCTTTTTACTATATAGACAACAGCATGGTTAAATGATCTTAGAAATTGCAGTTCCATTCAACTCTGTAGATTCATTTGAGTTTGCCTTCAATGTATACACTATAAGAAGCGTAATGCCAACACAAATACGTGCCTCAGGAAACGAAAAGTTCTACTTATGGACCGATTGAAGCACGTAAATGTGAGACACTCTCGAATGCCAAGACACATGTCAAACTTGAAGCAGTACTTGAAACCTATTTGACAATTAATAGTCTTCAATGTTTCCACTAATCAACCAGCAGCCATAAAAGACTGTCTTGGAAGCGACACGTTACAAGGGAATTTTTCACAAGTGCCATAAAACTATTGAGGCATACGAACATTAGGGTCCAGAATAGTTCTATCAGTCCAATGATCTTGACTATATATGGTGTAGAGACCGTAATGTTACGTCAACTCCCGTCTTCCATACAGCATCTTCTGCGGAAGATAATGTGAAATTAAAGGTAAAGCAGATCCAGATTGCATTCGCAATACGATGGGGAATGTGTGTCCGGTACTAGTAAGTCAATTCACTTTTTCAATCAAACATCTTCATGTGTGGCCCCGTGCCTTCGAAGTGTATTCATGCACAATATAACAGTAGTTTTATACGTATATACCCTACAGTATGTCTGCAAGATTCAAAATATAATTTTACAACCACCTCAAAACGGTAATGTAACAAAGAAACATATGCAATATGTAATAAAAAAGGTTACTGCGCACGTCGGCGATAGTGCGGGACTTTGTGACAATTTTGATTGTTCGTAAACTTGTTCTCTCGGCTGTATATTATCTACCGTCTTGTTAGCCAGTCCGGATTCAACATTTGTACCAGTGTACGAGCCTGAGTCGACGTCAACACTGCAGTCCACATTACCGTTTATCTGGTTTCTCAGCTGTATATCCAACTCGGCATCCCCGTTGGTATCACTTTTAAAGTTGCTGAGACCATTAGGGGTACTAGCGCTGTGTTGGGTGTCTTGACTAGTTTCACATGGCTGAGTGTTGCAATACTCTATCTTCCGGCTGGGATACACGAGAGAACAATAAGAGCAGTTCGAAGAAAGAATTCAAGATTCTGTATTTTGTTACTATTTACACCGAATAGAAGCATTGACTTGTTCATACCAATACTTGACATTAAATACATGCCCAACCAATACTTGCTTGAGTATGTATAATTTTATAGCATGTTTATATGCTCACGTAGATTTTATGATCATATTCATCCATTGCTGATAACATTTACAGATATACCACATGTTTAAATTAGAACTTGTATGCATGTGCATATGTATAATGCACATCATATAATAGTACACACTATCTAATAGCAACGCACATGTCTACATTTGTACACACCATACGTTTTGAAAGTAGCACATATATGGATCTTAATGTCAACACATGCGCGCAAATCTAAGTTCCTTACATGTATACGAACGTGAACAAATTAAAACAATACTTGCAATTATCGCAGTCACCAGACTCAGACCATTCGTTATTTGATTCCACGCGTATCCTAGAAAGAGACACCAAGTGAAGTATACATTTAGCAATTAACAGTTTATAAATATAACACAAAAACGAGCATATATGCACAAGCATACTCTTATACTTGATTCACGCATACTGTGCTACACATATATATTACTTACTCGCACTGTAGACATTCTTGAGATAATTGCCAACGTATCCCAGTGTCGCACAATTTAGTGCAAGTTGTCAAACTACCAAGCATATATCTCCATGGTTCATCGTTGACTGCTAGAGATCGTACGCTACTTGGTGTGGGTATAGGTGCTGTATAACAATAAATTTTGATGCACGTGTTACTATGTGTGTACGTGTATGTCAAGTATATCCACGGCACATCCTCGATGATGTTAAACAATTTGGTCGTACATGTAGAAAGTGTGTCCATATGTAAGACTGTCACACATTTATAAATATTTGTCAAGTGTTATTAATATGAACTATATGCAGGTGTACGTAAAATAGTATACGTGCGAGGTTAGGCTGATTGGTGATTCTCAGGTTTACGAGTTGACAGGTGTACGTGTTATAGTTCATACATCCATACAAACTATTATACTTCACGCTGGTGACTACATGCACGCATATTTACGCTTCAAACACATAAGTAAACACTTACAGCATGCGAGCTGCCGGCATTTCTTTCTCTCCTCCAGAGGCGACAAACACATATCTATGTTTTCCGAATTGCAGGTCCGATATCTATGGTTGTGACCTGCATCCACGTGGTTTATATATTATATACATATTTGCGTGTGTGAGTAGAGCCTGGCGAGGTGTAAGAGTGCACATGACTGAAAGTATGTTGTGTGCATGGGAGAGAATGTACGAATGTGAGAGCGACTAGTGCATGCATATAGAGATAGACACAAGTATGCAAGCATGTGTGTGCGTCTGCGTATATTGGTTTTATGTTTACCTTTTCCGCCACATTTCATATTATCACATTCGCTCCAGTCAGACCAGTTGGAAACATCTGCAAACATGCCAGTTATTTCTCTTAACCATTTCTACATATATGTGGGTCAAATTATTAGATGTTAATAACAATTTTCACACGCATGTAGACATAGCGTAGTATATGAAAATATATATACATACATAAACAGAATAAAAAATCGTACTCAATGCGGACATGTACATTTATATATATATATATAGTTACCTCAATATGCCGAACACGGGTATAGACGTTGGGGTATCTCTGCCCACATGTTTGCGCACCAAAACTAACCACACCAACAAGAATGTTCGGATCATCGCCATGTAAAAGTGGTCCGCCTGAGTCACCCTGACAAGCAGACTCTCCATCTGCTGTTGTGGGAGTGCGAGCGAGCAAGAGGTTGTGTATATGTACTCAGGCTTGTGCTCCTGTGTACGTTTGTGTGACTGAGAGTAGTTGTGTGAAGACATGTGGTATAAGTTGACGTTGTGCCAGTGTGACGGTCAGCTAATTGAACGCGCTTCAGAGCAGGGGTAAAGAATTTAATGAGGTATAAGCAACTGCGGTTGCATATAAATTGGTTGTGAATGAGCTGCTGCAACTATATCGTCCACAACAATCACATGTATGTACAAAAAGGATAGGCTGTAAAATACATGTAAAATTCGTTCGCAGAAATGTCTGAAATCAGACTATCGTAAGAGTGTGTTCTAAGCAGAGGTCATATCTCTCTGATAAAACAGAACTAGTCCTTGTTGATAAACGAAACCAAGGCACTCACTCAATTTCGTACCGCTCGCCTAAACATGTATACTTACATTATACACATTTAAAAGACGATAATAATAAGTTCACCAGTCAGTAAATACAAACCCATGAAAATGTTAAATACATACAGTCTGCCAATGTGCAGACCGTTGAATATGGCATTGGGTTTGGGATGGGCGGATTCCACACCGAACAATCCTGCTGATCAATTATAGTTTCAGCTACCTCACGCAGAGCACCATCCACCTCACCTGTAAGTGACGAAATGATAACAAGACAAATAGATAGAAATTTGCACATCTTACACGAGCAGTATGCGTATAGATATGTTTGCATGTGCGTTTGTTTGAGAACATCCTCTGAACAACAACCTTTTACACACATCTGGATGAACTCAGATTCCTTAATGATGAAACCAAAGAAATTGCGCAGGTTCTTTGTGTTTTATCTCAATGCTTTTTGCGCCCTTGTTCGCGCTTATATATATTAAGAATTAAACGCTTTTTACCAATGTGTTCTTGTCATTTGATTTGTGTATATCTCAAACATTTGCGAAGTGTTGTATAATTACCTCGGGTCAGTAGACTTTACAGAGTGATACTGTGCTTATACATATGCAGTGATCTCTGCACAGTTGTATATGTAAATGAAAGATGTCGACTTGCAAATATATTCTCAAAGTATGTGCTAGTAAATATCATCTCAATACCTTACCACCTTTGCATTGCAGTTAAATATTTGTCGTATTACAATTACTTCTATTGGATAATCAGAACCTCGTACTATGTCAACTTACTAATGTCTAATCTCTGGACTATATGAAGCAACATTACCTTACTTGATGCATAACACAGAGAAGCATCTGCATGCATGCATAGGTGTACAATTGTTACAGGTACATATACATGTACACCATATATGCCGCAACTATATATATTATATATATTGTACCTGTACTTGATTTCCCAAAGCCGATAACCTTGACCTTTTGTTCACGGGAGTCTAATTTCTGGACACCATTGAGCAAAGCGGATCTCAGTTCAGTCTTCCCGTCCAGTCGAATTAATGCTGCATCATACGAAAGGCTTTCTGGATCCCATTTTGGATAGGGTAAAAATCTAGTCGTAGGTGATATATGCGTATGTATGTGTATATTTAAATATATATCTTTCAATTCTCAATTTTCAAATGCTGTAGAGTCACAGACAAATAGTGACAATTTGGTGTGTCAATGTATTTATATGTGACATATAAACTTCTATCTTTCAATTCCGCTACGAAATAAAGTACAAACAATTCTTGACTATTAGTAGTCTCGAGCAAGAATAATCCAAATTTGTAGAAAAATTGTGGATTTGGAAGTGTGTGGACCTAGATGTGTGCAGATTCTATCATTAGTCACTGAGTGAGCCACTCAACCGGGTATGTCAACCCACCAGAATTTATCAAACAATAACGAGTGTGACGGTATGATGGTGAATGTATACATGTTTGTATAGAAATCGATGCATCATCTACACTGTGGTGAACTCAGGCAAGTGTAATAGTGTAGGGTCATGTCCATGCGTGTACAACATGGTTTTGTGCCCGTAGGCGTGTGCATCGGATCTATGCATACGGATATGCATAGAAACATATGGTAGGTCCAATCATATTCATAGTATACATGTATATATATATATATATAGTTCGTGTATTTATGTGCATGATGTGTAACTTAGTGTTTCAAGTCAAATTAGCAGAAGGTATAGGATTGATGCTCCCACATCAGCTACGGATATGTGAGCACAAGAACACAAGTAGGCGAATGCGGAGCCACTTACTCTGCTATGTTAAAGCACTGGAATTCATAGAGCTTTGTAAGATCATTTCCGCCTACACAAACTTTGTTGAATTGCTCTGCACATAGATATGAGGATATTTATAGATGTATATTTACACAACTGTATGCAAATGACGTATGACAAAAATGAAGCTCAGTATTGCAAGGACATTCATGTCTACGCATATACAATTTATATACGCACATAGGAGACAAAGTAAATCCAATTCTGTATGTAGATTCAAAAGAGCTCATGGGGATGTGTTAATATTTGTCTGAGTGTGCGGTGTTTAACGTATGGTGTTGATTCCCTTAAATTAGAATATACTGTCAGTTACACTTTAATAGTGTTACTGTCTTCATCCATCTACATTCACAAAAAATTGCATACACATCCACATATAGAGTCTCACTCACCACAATGGGCAGCAGTCAGTACCCACTCGGGTGAGATAAGAGTACCATCACAGATTTGAACAAATCGATCATGCTGTTTGAATAGAAAAATTATACTTCTCATCTAACATAGCATTAATTTCACTTTTGTTTTTTGCAGTTGTGATCCTATGCTCGGTCGTTGAAGAGAATGAATAAAATATAGCTATGCATATACTACTATTGGAATTGTCGTATTCACCTATATCTAATATTGAACATGCATGCACACACAATAAAAACAAAATTCAACAGAACTGATTGTTTAGCACGACATAAGCATGGAATATCTCATTGGTCATGCGTCTGACACATCTACCATAAACATTTCTATAGCACATGCACAAGTATAGCTAAAATATGAACATTATACATGACTTACTTAGTTCAAATGTAATGTATACATACAGAAATTCTAACCCTGTTCTATATGCAGTATGTATGTAAGACATACAGAATCCTCGATTAAGACAGCTACAAAAGGGTATTGCTTCTCGTCAATAATGATACCACCATATACATGTCCGGCCGGTGGGACAGTCGTTTTCTCGTACGTACGAGGTGTACTGTAGTTAAATTTCGCTCCACATGCATAGTCTTGAGAAAGTGTGCATGTGAGCATGTGATAGTATTAAATAAAAAGTTCCATGTTCACCGATTTAGAAAACTCACCGAGCTTGCTAAATGTTTGGGTACATAATTGAGATAGCTGACATGCTTAATTTGTTGCCATGAGCACACTAGCATTGTAAAGTATTTTTTTGTTGTGAGCGAGGCATACATTTTTGTTTCGAGTGTTGTTGGTCATGTAAAAAACACTATAAGGATACACTATAGCAAGCATACTGACACGTATGGGCGAGCGTACTTATTTGTATATACGTATGCTTGTGAATATGTAGATATATACATATGCATAGGCAGCATTTCTCTCCGCTATCTGCCGGTCTAATACTGGTGGAGTCGTGCGCAGAACCTTAATTGATTTTGTCTATTCACAAATGTAGTTCTCGCATTAGTGTTGATACACGTGTGCCAAACACGAATATAGTCTTCTAGATCGCACGACAACTCTCGGACTAATACATATGAGTAAAACATCAGTAGTTTGAAAGTTTTGATAAGTACTTCCATACCTACCATTTCGTACCATTGCACTCCAAAGAGCGGTGGCAAGGCCAAACTTTAATATATACAACAAACGTGTAGGTGACATATTGTTTTCATTCATAAGCGGAAGTGTATGCATGCATGCAACGTGACATAGCATGAGAAAAGGGTACTGTGCTGGTGGTTATGCGTGCACGTGTGGATGGTCCTGAAGTGTTACGAGGTTGTGCATGTATGTGTTGAAGCGTTGCTGTGGCATCCGGATGGAGCTCGTTGCTGAGCTGAGGACCAATAATATGACGTTATCAAAAAGGAGGGGATTTTTGCGAAGCCAGCAAACGTGTTTTTAAGACTTGACACACATATCTGCGCGTGGGCGAGGTGTACGTGGGGAACGAGATTGGGTTGCATCAAGCAACACAACTGCGACTAGTCCTCGTCCCGAAGAAGAGGAATTCAGATGTATTTGTTTTCACCAGCTCGAATTGCATAGACAAATCAATTTACCATTATAGAATGCATAGAGGCTGTACATACAGATTATTCTCTGGATGGTAGACACATACATATCCTTCCGTGGATATAAATATACAAACTCAAATATCCAGATAATATTTAATCCAACTTTCAGTTTTACAACTCTTCAGCAGACACGGTATGTGGTTTAGAACATATGCTGTGTACCCCCGGAGCTCTTCGGGTTTATAAGTTTGGACTTATTCTTATCTATCACATCAGCCGTGATAAGCAGCGCATCGTGAGCTTGTTGCAGAAGTCTATGTAGTTGGAGATAGAACTTAATATCTACGGCAACCAAGGCATGCAAGGCATCAGGATTAACGAATGGGATGGTTTTGGTTGATTCGTTAGTTGTAGTGGACGTCTCTTTGTCCTCCATAGCACCATCTTTATTCTCATTTGACTTTGTCTCAGTTTTCTTGACTGTACTATCGGTCTTTGGTGTTATCTTTTCCCAAATACCGATACGTTTGCTGAAGTACTCAGGAAGATCATCAACCTTCGTGTTGATGTTGTCTATTAGTTCTTTGATAGCTTTCAAAACCTCCATCTGACAAATACATTGTTCAATAATGGCACAACATGTTAGTCAGGCTTGTGGTACCGACCCACAGGTCGTATGACACGAAAAAGAAACAGGACGATGACTTCGGTTTAAACTGCACAATTTAACAAATAAATGCTGCAAACAGTAACACTTTGCCAATTTACATATGCTGGCACCAAGAAAAGCATAGTGTAAGGAAATTGAATTGCGACCAACCTGAACGGACACGCCGAAGTTACCACCATCTTCAATCATGGGCACACGTGTGTAGATGTAACGTTGGACTGAGTATAAAAGGTTGACTGCACCAACAACTTGATCTCGGACAGTTTGGGAGAGGGATATAAGCTCACTGTTAGACACGGCAGTAGAGCTTGTAAGTGCAAACTTTTGCTCGACCTCCATTAAACTGTTGTAGTTAAAGTTGGACTCCAACGCAGCGCCAATCTGCAGTAGGCGTTCAGGCAAAGCGTACACGGCTTGTTGGCCTTGTTTACCGGCTTGTTCTACAATGATTTCCATCTCGTACTCTACGCTATAATATTCTAGACTCACGAAGCTTTGGTATGTGAGGCATACGTGTATGCATTCGTATGTTCGTAGCTTGTATACGTATATATAAGCGAAGTAGGAAACTGAAGTGTTGGTTGTTTACGAGTTTTAATCAGTCCCATCAAATGAAACGAAGTTCGGCAATTGCATTTTCGTGCGCTAGTCTTTTGACATACGTGATACAGGGTAGGTGGGGGGAGATTAAGAAAAGTTTTATAGGGATATTTAAGGGTCTTTTTATTTATTGAGTAAAAGTGGAAGATGAGGGGAGGGGGGCATTTGAAGTCACTTCTTTGGGCCTTTTTTTCGGTCTTTATAAGTAGGCACTGACATGGGCGCGTCGTCATGACGTTCGGCTCACTTTGGTTATAAGCTGTTAGCAGCGGCCACGTGCGTGCTCTGAGTTGTGCTGCTTTTAGCCTTTGCACCAGTGAGTCATATGATGGGTATGTGCACTCATACGGCTTACACAGTACCTTTGAGTGGTACCCAATGCAAACGAACATCGTTCGTGGTGCCCAATGTACACGAACACCACACGTCGTGCAGTGTATTGCAGTGCACTCACTTATTGTCTATAATTAGACATGTAGATGCCGATTTATGCTTTAGGCTAATGGGGTGGGGTGAGGTGGGGTGGGGTGGGGTGGGTGTGTGTGTGTGTGTGTGTGTGATTTATGCTTCAGTCGATGAGGTGAGGTGTGTGTGTGTGTGTGTGTGTGTTTGTATGTATGTGGGTGTGGGTGGGTGCGGGTGTGGGTGTGGGTGGCGGCGGGGGCGGGGGCTGTCAGTCAGCAACGCCCAGAAAGCCACTACCGGCGCACATTGTGTTGGGCGGGGACCGGGGCATGGCGTGGCCGTGTCAGTCAGCACACACAACACAAAACACAAAACGCATCACTGCCCTCACTTTAAATATAGGTAGTGCTTTCCATCATATTGACCCTCAGACAAGCAAACAAGACAAAGTCAACACTTCACGCCTCAGTTTCCTTTATACTTCTCTCTTCACGGTCTCCGCCTTCGTTTGTTCGTTGACTGTACTCTCCGTCTCGCTTTCTTCTTCTTGTCTCAATCTCTCTTCCTCTTATATCCGCTATGTCTGGTGAAGAAGGAACCACTCAGGCGAGATCAAATATGTCGCATCTTATTACCGGCGTTAATAACTACGTGCCTCCAGACGGTCGTACCGCTGTCGAGATGTTCAACGAGAGCACCGGTCTTACTTACAATGATTTCCTTCTCCTTCCCGGCTACATTGACTTTGGGGCTGATGAAGTGGTATGTCTCTAGGCTTGAATGCAGTTAGTGTATGCAAGTATGCTTACCTTTGAGAGACGAGGTCATCAATATTCTTCTTCTTGCATGTCTGATTTTCTTCCATAGTATATTCACGTCTAATTCACCTGAATGCCTCCCATACTGAAATCTTGCATCTGAACAGTCACTCACTTCGCCGCTTTCGAAGCGCATCTCCCTAAAGACACCGCTCGTTAGTTCTCCTATGGACACTGTTACTGAGGGTACCATGGCTATTAACATGGCTCTCTACGGAGGAATTGGTATTATTCACCACAACTGTTCGGATGACTACCAGGTAATTTTTCATATACCTAACATGTGTTTCCTAACATACTGCACGTGAAAACCATATACTTCTTTGTGCCCCTTATCACAATGTAGAGTATGTGTGCTTTGAATGATCATAAATGCAACCCTACTATTATAGGCGCTCGAGGTCAGGAAGGTCAAGAAATTCGAATCGGGGTTCATTTTGGACCCAGTGACACTCTCTCCAAACAATACAATCAAAGATGTTATGGAGGTTAAAGATGTGCGTGGGTTTGGAGGTATATAGACAGTGTGAGTTGAGGTTTCACTGTTGTACTTTCTTGTTTACTGCTGGTTATGAATTTAATGTTGGTGTATGCATTTGTCTAATGTAGCTTTCTGAAATGTTTGTACTGTCGCGTACAGTTTCACTCACGTGGCTTGACTTCCATTCCTGCCCTACACTACAGCTAGTATTTTTGGTTGTAAGATGCATTGTTTGTTGTTTATATCCTACTATACGTATTGTGTGTATGTATGTACATATTAGTATACTCATGTGTACTTTCACGTACTCATCTACACATTCACGTTCACACACTCACTCATAGGTATACCCGTCACCGAGAGAGGAGAAATGGGTTCCAAGTTATTAGGTATGGTCACCTCTCGTGATGTTGATTTCTTTAGCAAGGACGAGTGGAGTAAGAAACTTGGTGACGTTATGGTTCCCGGTAAGTTAATTTTGTACACGGAAGGTTTATACAAGTAACTGGAATTCGGTTTTTACGATTTTATCAGAATTCACTTAACAAAAACGCTTGTGTCTATGTCGTGCTCAGCGTAGAAACATGTATTTATTTTCTGCATAATTCAACTTTTTTTTTTAGCTGAACAGCTTGTTGTAGGTCGTGAGGGTGTTACACTTAAGGAGGCACACACGATTCTACAAGATAGTCGCAAGGGTAAGCTTCCCATTGTGGACGAACAAAACAACCTTGTCGCCCTTGTTTCGCGTACGGATTTGAAGAAGCACAGAGAGTTTCCCCTCGCATCCAAAGACTGCAACAATCAGCTGCTTTGTGGTGCCGCTATCAGTACACGTATAGAAGACCGTGTACGTTTGCGTAAACTGGTCGATTGTGGGCTAGACGTGGTTGTGTTGGACAGTTCTCAGGTATGTACACTGTGGCATGATATAAACGTTATTAGGAAGATAAGAATCGATGTAAGGGTTTAATATTAAAATGATGTGATATTAATAAGCACTGTGGAGCGTCTCGCTTGCTTTCGACCAACTGTTGGGTAACGTTCTATTAGGACGCAGAATAGAGACATACAACGAAAGGTGAAATGATCAAGTACTAACGTAGCCATCTGCCCTGAATATATGCACATGTACACAACTTGGAGGAATAACATTTAAATTCTGATGAAACTAATATATTTGAGTACTCATGCATACGAATATCCAGGGTAACTCAACATACCAGATTGAGATGATCAAATATATCAAGGGCACCTATCCTGATCTGGAAGTGATTGCTGGTAACGTTGTGACTGCAGCACAAGCAAAGAACCTGATCGACGCCGGGGCCGATGCACTGCGTGTGGGTATGGGTAGTGGTTCAATCTGCATTACGCAGGAGGTTATGGCTGTTGGCCGACCCCAAGGTATATATGTATTGAATATGCGTTTGTATATGTGTAATATGTTTTATGTTATTCAACATGTTTATTTTGTGTTGTACGTGTTCATGTACATGCAATACATTTTAGGATTACAGTGTCTCCCGAGGTAGTATCGGCAGTGGTCCCCATTTGTATTGCAAATCGTGCTTGTATATATATACGCATGGACTTCCATATACACGACTATACACTTACGCATATATAGGCAATGTCGTGTACAATCAAATATGACTTTATTCATCTCTCATTGTCATTATACATGCAACGGTTTACGCATAAAAATCATCAATTAAAAGGCATATGCGCCTTAGCAAGTACACTGCCGTACGTGATGCACAAGTTCTGTTATACGTGTACCCATTCATAATCTCCATATAAACTTATAGGCACTGCCGTGTACAAGGTCGCAGAGTATGCCAGACGTTTCGGCGTACCCGTGTTGGCGGATGGAGGTGTTACATGCGTAGGTCACATTACCAAGGCTCTTGCTATTGGCGCTTCCACAGTTATGATGGGTAGTATGTTGGCTGGTACTAACGAGGCACCCGGAGAATACTTTTTTATGGATGGCGTACGTCTTAAGAGATATAGGTATGAATGCTCGTACGCTGTATTTCTGTATGCTGTGTATGTCACATTACAAAAAGCTATCCGTTCTTCTTCCTTCTGACACAACATCCGGAGTACACGTCTTTGTGGGCAGTTGTACATGTAAGCTTACATCCGGTACCTTCTTTGCTTACTTTAAGAATACTATCTATATGCATAATCATACTGAATCACTCTTACCACGCAGTTCAAGTGCACACTACTGTCTTTTGTGCCGATATGCGAACTAATAACACACTTTTGTGTATACAAAAACACACAGAGGTATGGGCTCTCTGGAGGCAATGTCCAAGTCTTCTGGTTCATCTGCGCAGAGTAGATATTTTTCGGAAGATTCGAATGTGAAAGTTGCACAGGGTGTGTCTGGTGCTATCCGAGACAAGGGAAGTGTGTCCACGTTCATTCCTTATCTTATTACTGGAATGAACCACGGATGTCAGGACATCGGATGCAAGTCATTAACTCTGGTATGTATATGTTTTCGGATGTGTATATTTGTTTCTTGGTACTCATGTGTATTATGTATACACGCATGTGTCAGAATATTAAGGTTGTGTTTAATGTGTTCTTGACAATAACTTTCTTCCAAGTGACGTCAGAATAACGGATACTATATATATATATACTCATGCGTTCATATGTTCAATGCTTCTGAAGTGTCAGGTGAATGAAAACACAGTGCTTTGACTTGTACCACGAAACGTTTCGTATGTATTTAATTTGTATACACGTTTGTATTGGTCACTTGACGCACAGCTTCGCGCAATGATGTACTCCGGTGAGCTGAAGTTTGAACGCCGCACGCATGCCGCCCAATCCGAGGGAGGAGTTCACAGTCTACACTCGTACGAGAAGCGTCTATACTAGTTGCAAGTACTAGTATTAGTCTTGGAACAAAAGAGAAGTCTTACCATCTCGTCAGCAATGATTTGCCTACGCGTCGTTTATGCCTGTTTTGTTCCTTGCTGCGGTGGACTGGGTACAACCCAATGAGAAAAACTGTTGTTTTGTTCCATTTCCCTTAATTCTCTAGCAGACGTATGCCCCCATCCGTCTTATGGGCACGTCATATTTTTTTTTGATGTGATTTCGCCCCCACCCGTCTTATGGGCAATTCACGTATTTATATTAGATCACACCTCTACATACGCGCACGCACGCACACTTACACACAATGCCTCCGCTCCCACAACTTTAAGATACGTTTATTGACGATTGATTTTCAAGTAGACAACGTATACGATAAGCTTTCGAAAGATACTTGAATCCCACAAAGTTCTTGTTCGATAGTTTCTTGGTGTTTTGTGGGTTCTGACAGAAATAAATTCCCGGAATAGAAAAACAAGAGGATGGTTCTTTGATCATATATTATACACATAGAGGCACTGTAACGGCTAGTAGAGTTCAAAATTATCTGGCGAGTCTCATTTATATATTGCTCTTACCATCAATCGTTCTCCGTGCTATTCGCATGCAAATTATACGAAACGCAGTATGATTGCAACTTTTATAATTGGACCAAAGAAATATATATTTTACGATCTACAAGGATCGTCATAAACTGTTTATAGCTTGAGGTTGTTGATTAATTCGGTTTGTGGTTAACACTATTAGACCAACCGAAGAAAAACTAACGTACAACTGAGAACGGCGATATTGACGTAGCTATCCGAGTGATTTTAAAAGACATCTATGCGTAATTCAAGTAACCTGCGAGATCACGTCACATTTACAACAACAATTTATTCAGACTTCTTCATACGGTCTGGGAGCACAATAGATCTGACATTGTTCTTGTACAATTTGAGTTTATCGTATTTTTACAGAGGTGACGAACACTTTTGACCGAACGAATTCCAACTATTCAATGATAGCCAACGAGCAAGTCTGCTAGTTTTATAGAGCTTGTTTGTACGCAGCTCTGAGTTCAGTGTATGTTTCTTTATATTTTGATGTGTTTTATGTTCATGTCTCTGGTACGAGAGACGCGTTCATGGATCTGTTCCGCTTATAGTATGTATTTTACATTCTTCGCACTGTTCTGGACAGCACAGTTCCAATGGCATCAATAAGAGATTTATGCTGAAAAATGGGCGTCCTTGTGTACGTCTAACGTACTTCACCTTTATTCCAAACTTGGACTATGCGAAAAGAAAAGAAACGACTCCCGTATTAATACCTGCGCGTATGTGTACATATTTGCCAGTATATCCGTAGCGTTCGTACACATATATATGACTAAATATACAATTCAGTACGAGATTCTATAAATCCTTGCCTGCACTGGAGGTTTCTATCTTACTGTAGTACACGTATCTATACAATTTCAACGCAGGTATCTATCCTAAGATTCCTTGTATCATACTGTAAATCGAATTATTGAACTTGTTCACATACTTTAATATGCACACTTGCCAGCACGCAGGCGTGCACGACAATAAAAAGGGAGATACTCGTACAACTATGCACGTATTTGTGTATATATGGTTCGAATTACTTACAAAATATACACACTCACTCGTACACACGCAATCATACACACACATTCACACGTGCGACTAAACGTATAAACTTCCTTGCGCATCACACGAAGCTTTCCTCGGTCAAGGGTCTCCACGAGTGTGAACCCACCCAATTCCAACAATGTTTCGCCCAACCTACGACTGCTCGTGGAGTGCAAACTTCACCTCTATATGACATTGCCTACGTCAGAAATATTTTGACCTACCTTGAGCAAAATATAGTACACATGTCACTATATAGTATGTCCGTTCAATAATGTTGTAATGATTTCTGTGTGTATAAACAACACCTTCAATCTATTGACCATGTCAACTATAAATGTTCTATACTGTGGATATCATGATTGTGTACGTACGGCTTTTGTACATTAGCACGAGCAACGGTTTCTTTGAATTGCAATCCGAAACAAAAGCTTTGCTCTTCATACACTATACGCCATAGAAGTGGTCTATATCCTTAACTTGAATTCTATTTTAGACAATTCATGACGACGAATGATAATGGTTTCTAATTCGGATTAGCACCATACACTGTCTTCAGACTAGAATACGAACCAATAGTTTAACGCAAGCAAAACTTATCACGAATGATCAGACTTAAAACAGAAACCACTTTAAAAATATATTATCACGGTAGACAGGTTCTTAGTACAGTATAAACTGGACAAACTCATTTTAAGTATAAATCCTTAAATTGAAGCATTTATCTTATTAAATCGAATCAGTACAAGTAGAATAGACTCTAAAAATGCACAATTGATTGACCACGTGGATTAAGAGGAATTATCCACCGGGGCCTCAGGGGTAGCAATGTCAAAGGAACTGTATTGACTTGAGAGTTCTCCTCTTGAAGTTGTCTGTTTGTTTGGGCGCACCATGGAGTTTATTTTTAGCCTTGATGATACATTGTCTATTCCTTAGATTGATAGCGTCTAGTGTATATGATCTCTCCCGTTTCATAATGTTATCTCGTCCAACGTGCGACTGTGCTCGGAACTTTGGGGTTCTCCACGCTTTTACGCTAGCACGAACTATACAAGAAACACATGCACTACACAGTTTCTTCGAGTTGGAATCCAAAATAATAGTTTTGCTCTTGATACATTGCACGCCATAGAAGTGTTCTACCGAACGTTCTTTACAATTATGAGCTGTTCAGCAGCTGACGAGTAAAGTGTACATTATGGGCTGTTCAGCAGCTGACAGATACAACTCGAGGATCTTTCACATACCATGGACACATTCGCACGCCCATGCGCACTCACACCCGCACCATACATGCAAGGTACGTGCATAAGAACAAACACAGAATATTCATATGTATATAATTCTCATCTTCGCTAGTTAGTTGGACATACTTTCGTAGAAGCTTTCCTCGGCCAACGGTCTTCAGTGTGTGTGAACCCAGCATGAGTCACATAGAAGCCACCTGCACTACACCGTTTCTTCGAATTGGAATCCGAAACAATAGGTTTGCTCTTCTATTACTTCAAAATGAACATTCGTCTGCTTTATTTCGTATTGGTTGCAATGGCTGCCACAACTGGTATACATGCATACTGTAGTCCAAAAGGTGCTAATTGCATCCATAACAAAGATTGCTGTACTGAGTACTACAAAGGTAAGAACAGAGGTATCCCCTACGTAACGAGTGACGTATGCAGAACCAAGTCTTGAAACGACAGGTACTTGCCTCATAAATATACATTTGAACAGAAGCATATTACCACGGATACATTCCCACGCCCATGCGCACCTACACCCGCACCATACATGTAATGTACGTGCATAAGAATAAACACAGAATATTCATATGTACATAATTTTCTTCGCTAGTTAGTTGGACACACTTTCGTAAAAGCTTTCCTTGGTCAAGGGTGTCCACGTGTGAGCTCATCCAATTCCGACAATGTCTCGTCTAACCTACGACTTCTCGTTGAGTGCAAATTTCACCCCTATATGACATTGCCTACGTCAGAAATATTTTGAGCTACTTTGAGCAAAATAAAGTACATATGTCATTATATAGTATGATCTCTGTGTGTATAAAAAGCTCCGATTTATTGACCATGTCAACTATAGATGTTCCATGATGTTTGGAATCCGAAACAAAAGCTTTACTCTTCGTATATTGTACGCCATATAAGTGATCTACCCAACGTTCTTCACATTAAGTGTTGTTCATCAGCTGACATGTACAACTCGAGGATCTTTCACACCGTGTTGTTCCATTGAAGATAAGGTATTCAAACGCAGAATGCTTTCTTACGTGTCCTGCGAACTTGTTGCTAATTGTTCAACACGAGTTGAAAGTACTACCAAGTAGGATGTTAGATGGCAAATGGAAATATAAAGGTTGCTGCTCATCTTAGGGATATATTGGGAATTACCGATTGGACAAACTGGAACAGACCCGCTACCCGATGATGTATATTTGAGTTTTAATTCTACCTAGTCTGAACCCCATTTTCTCTAGTAATTTCAATAGAACGTCCGCACGCTTAATGTACACAGGCCAGCACGAGCTGAATTTGTAGTACCATCTCCTTTATAAGACCCTACATTCGTCAGTGCTGATGTACGGCGGCACTATGATCGTTAGCAAGCATGTGGAGATTTGCTTCTTACAAAGACGAACAAGTAATAATAGTGTCTCTGTAAGGGATCCGAATCCCTGCATCCCAAAAGTGTGAAAGATGACTTGCACAAAACTTACACTACAATTCACTTGGCACACCTTGATCACTGTATAATACACACGAGTATACAAAATGCATGGCCTAGAGTTGGCCTTTACTATAATACTTTTTTGGTTGTCTCCTACTAGTGGGTATGGGATTAATGGGGATGTGGATGTGTATGCGGGAACGAGTGCGTACGTTGTTGTTGTGCCTGGTGTTGACGTAGTCGCGTCTGCCTAAACGATTGGTCCTGTTGTGGAGGGGGATATTGTGTATTTATCGACCGTTCATGATAATTGTAACTTTGAGGTATTGTTGTTGTATCACGATGCGGTTGCCTGATCACATCTACTTCACGAGTAGGACATGGCGTTGTACGCCTTTGTTGTGTCTGCGCGCGTGCGGTCGGTCGATGTTGTCGTGTAGGGAGCATGGTCGAGAATGGTCGCTGTGGGCATGCGGTATCTGATCGTTGCTGTAATGCTACTGAATGTTGTCGAGTGTAGTACACTTGCTGATTAGAAAAGGCTCTGAGTTCAATGTCGGATCGTGCCTCGACTAAAGCGTGTGGCGTTCCCGTCAGCACAATACACGGGAGGTTGTGGTCCGTTACTAGGCGAGCGTCGCGCAACCCTATGTATTGTACGGATATTTGTATAAGTTCATATGTATATGCATACAAATATTTTCAAATTTATACAATATAGTCGATGTCAATGAACACATGTAGTTTAAAAAACAAAAGTTATACACTGAAATACAGTATACTGAAGAACGTTCACGGCCATACGTGTATATTGTAGAACAAATCACACACACTTTCACTGTCCAAATGATATTCCCACCTTTCGCATTCCCAAAACATATACACATTGCGCTTATGTGGAGCTTAGGGATGCGAAATTCCAAATCTGTCTGTCCATGTTCAATGAGCAAAATCACGCATTTAGCAAGCAAAACCACGTTCACCAAAAAGCACAAATCTGTGTAAACACACCATTAATTTTCGAAAGCAGATTCATGTTTACATTCTTCTTCCCAAGAACTTTACCCACTGCTTCGGGTGGAACATAAACTGAGGTCTGCATACAATCAATTCCCAACATGTCCATTCGATTAATTATCATTGGCTGTGTTGAAGCTGACGAGATGTAAGCCTCGGTTTCTTGTAGAGTAGCAACATTCTGTTGTGTATTGCATATGTGATATGTATATATTGACGTCTATATTAGTACGAGGGTGCGTCTGAGGTATGGATGTTACATATTAGCTTGAGCTCGCCAAAGTATATATGTGTACAAATGTGTATGTCCACTGACATTCTACGCACATTGATTGTCCTTTCTGTATGCATGCGTCATATGAACTCATTGATTTCATTCGATCCTTAATCTAAATATACTTGTCTGATAATAGTCCAAGACAGCTAGTTCACAACCAACAATCAGTAGAACTATATAAATTGAGCAGGTTTAATCGTGATCGTTCTGATATTCAACAACACATTGTACATATATGTATACGTTACAATGAAAAGAGGTACTGATTTTGCGGTGTCTGAATAAATACTTTTAATTAGAATATTGTGTTTGATGCATACTTTTAAATTAAATAAATAAAAACACATCAATACGTACAATATGCTTTACCAAACTACATACCTGACAATAGTAGTGAAAAACAGGAACAGACAAAAGAGCCCACATACCCACCAGCCCCGTCTCGCATCCCGCATAAACACAATCGTATAATGTCAAAAATGCTGAGACAGCATGTATATTTGGGGGTGTGGTCTGTATAGTGCTAGGACGAATGTTCCGGCCAGTTGCCGCCGCCCAGTGTACATGGAATAGTTGTGCTCGAAATGCTCTCGCCTGTATTGCGATATGCACACATGTGCACATACGCGCATACACATAAGCACATACCCACCCATGTGTACCAACAACAGACGAACAACCAAGTCACAAAAGTTGCAAGTAAGCAATCATATTCTACGTACCGACAGTGAATGTTGAACTTGTGTGCAATTTAAAGGGTTCATCCACACTATATGTACTAAGAAGGGAGTGACTAGAATAAGTATAGACATAGCCGAGTATGACTACGAATACAGGCTTATGTATGAGTAAGAAAGCATACTTGGACAGAAGTGATGTAGCCAGGGGCAAATTGTAAGAGTATATGGATCACAGAATCAAGCATTTGCATTCGGTTAGTCGTTGCGAGAGGAACAGCTAGAGCGGGGTGGTGTTTGGCCACAGTAAATTCTCTAACAAACGTGACAAGCTTGGTTGCTTCAGGGGGTAGCATATCCGTATTGTCATTGTCGTCTTCATTCTCATTGTTATCCACCGGGCCATCTGTATAAATGAGTGTCTTAAGTATTTTATACATTGACGTATCTGCGAACGTATGTGTGTGTGTGTGTGTATGCGCATGCATGTCAATACCTTGGCCCGAGCCAATGACGATGACCTCCCCCATAACTTCGTCATCCTCAAACACACTATTGGTAATAACAAATAATAGTATAAGATTGTAAGGCTGTTGTACTTAGAACCACGAACATCTGTCATATTTGATATCAGATATGTACATATGGATAAACGTGGCCAAATAAGAGTGCACATGTAACTAAGTTGCATCACAGATCTCACAGTATCGATTGCATACATTTATTACTTTATACCGAGCAGTTTAGATTCGTATACTGCATAACGTTTCTTTTGAATTAACCATGCGGTAATAAACAGCTACCAAATATACTGAATGCGGAAAAAACGCATAAATGAAAACGAGATCACACCACTGTTCCAAGAAGTGCAAAGTGTACATACACACATACACGTAGTACAAAAAGTTCACTCACTAAAGCAAAAACGCATCTTCGACTCTAAGTTGCAATGTCCTAAAAAAAATCAAATTCAAGACTAACTTTATACACATACACACACTGACCCAGTGAACACAATTAGATGCAAAGCACACACGGACACACACATCAGACAGAATAAAATACACAGTGTTCATGCCTAGAATTTTGTACGTCAAAAGATGAGGACTCCTCAAGTACATTCAAAACTGGGTAGATCTCGAAAACCGATTTTAAACCCATGCGACTATATATTGCCTGTCTTACTTCCTTGAACACAACCCCAAATGTTTGTTTACTGAAGTCGGCATGGAACCCCGAAATGATCATTTTTCCTGTGCTAACCTTAACCTGTATGTGGTTGAGTACTTAAGTGTTTCATTTGTTCTCATGACGTATCCCACAAACAAGTGTAGACATGCACAACCACAAAAACACATGTACGCACACAACATACACGCGCAAGAACATACCGATGTATTGTTCTGCTCTGCATGACTCAATCCTATACAGTAACGGTGTTCATCCTTCTCATATATATATACATACGTCATACTCAATGAGCACTATCTCGCAAATATGTAGCATGAACTCGCGTGCATCAAGAACCTACCACTATACTGCTCTGCACACCAACGCTTGTTGGGTATGAAGTGGTGAGATTGTACGCGTCTTGTTGGACCCACTCTCTCAAACTACCTGTGCGTTCATCATATTTTACAGGCGAATCCATATATTGAGGTATTGGTTTCGTGATCTTTGTATTGTTACACTTGTGCCTTTGGGTTTGATCAGAGTCTGGTGTTTGAGTCATCTCCGTTTTCTTTCTTCTATTCTTAGAACCTTTTTGTCATAGTGTATATGGGTGTGAATTTATGGACGTGCACATACGTATGTGGACATGCTGCACTGTTTCCGATACCCTTTACATAGTCATGCATGTGAAGTTGAGAAACATTTGTGCACGCACAATCAAAAAACTTTAAAATTGCACCATCAAGAAATTGGAAAATGTTGCTAGGAAGCTCTACCGTACTTTGGTACAATTTTTGCTGTCCTCATCCGAGCAATATGTACTGCATAGTATTATCATCAACTATGTGTGCTAAAATGGCATCAAGAAATCGCATACGGTACCAAAAAAATCAATACAACGACTGTTCCTTTTACCTTTTGTACCAAAATTGCCTGGCGAGTTTTTGACATATTTGGGTAAGTGCACACCTCCATTATCACCTCCACTTTCGCCTTTTTCTCGCATGTACGCCAATATACATTCGATAATATCATTTTTATGCTTTGTACCGTATTTTAGTAGAACATTCTTTTCGAAGCTTTTCGATCTGTGATCACACAGTAAAGTAAGTTGCGTGTGGATACGATTCACCTATCGAATGTTTTCAAGTATATACTGTGTATAGACATATGAACACACGTATCGTAAACCGATACACATAGGATACAACATATATACACAATCGTATTCAATCCACGCACCTACTCACGTAATCGTTCCCTACCAATGCAGCTAACCACGAAAGCTGATCGTCGCGTAAACCAAGGATGCGTAGAACATCTTTCCTATGATAACCTTGAATCACCACATCACCTGTCTTGCTCTTATGCTTCTCAGTCGCAAGATCAAGGTAGAGGCCAATTGGCATTACGAAAAAGTCGCTGTCACTCCCCAACACAGCATAGCACCTAAACGCGCAAATGTATTAGTATGAATGATAGGACACCCAGTGTATGTGAGTGGAGGTGATTGTTGGTAACGGCAAATTTAGGTGTACAAGGCGTGTGAAGGAGCAGTTGGTTTGGGTAGAAGTAATTGCGCTGGAGTATGCAGACAGTATTGAGTACACCGGGATGCGAGTGCGTTCTTCATGCATGTGTGAATCATATGTAACTGTGCGACAAAAAGTGCAAACATTATCTCTAGAAATGAATTGTGTCTGCTATAAAATATTCTGCACATTCTAAACAAGAATACTACCATACATATCTGCATGAAATCAACGTAATATTACAACCGGAAGGATAAAATGCCGAGCAATACTGCAACCAAACTAGCCCATGTTCTGTAATGCTCACGAAGAGAGATGCAGTACGAAAACAAAGCATAGCAACTCCACCCGGCATGCCAATGCTTAACAAATCGTATGAACACTGACACCCAACAAGCTCGTACTCGACAAATCATACAATACATGAACGCTATTTTCATATGCATACTTGTGTTTCCTGTAAAAAGATACTATTTCTTTGTCTGCTTCTTGCTTGCAATAGATCACACGACAACCCGCAGCTGAAAATCAATAAACATGAGGTTATCTGCTGTCGTATGATGCGCACGTGTGCAGGTACAACGTTACATCATATAAACTAGAATGAAACAAGCATACCTTCAAACCCCTCCCCCATGCGTTGTGCACATGTCGGAGGAGGTGTCCATACATTCTTATCTACCAAAGCCTGATTATACTTGTTCAGCAAAAGCTGTTCGGACATTTTCTTCATCTTTAACATCGACTTTCGGCGGCGCATTTCCCACGTATCAATCTTACAGTCGTCCACACCCGCATCAATAAACACAATCAGACGAAATCCACAAGCATCCCAATTACGAACGTACTGCGCTATCTGAGAACAAGGAATACAAACCGTGATGGGTGACCGAAAGTGGGTCTTGGGAAACATTGTTGGAATGGTACAGGTACGGTAAGAGCACTTGCATAGCTACTAATATCCGCCGGTGTGTTTATACATATCTGTGTTAACGACAATAATGATTACCTCGCATCTTAAAACCTCAAAGTCCCACTGATAATTGAATGAAAAGTTCTTGCCCTGCCCAACTTTTTGTCCACAGAAGCGCCGGATATATCCACACCCGTCGACACAAATGATTCTTTTCGTCACCGTGTCGCCTACAACCGGACAAAAGCGAAATGTCTTCCCTGCCCCTCGTTTTTCAATATGTGAATGAAGTCCTGTAACCCCCATGCTTGTTGTGTTGCTGGTACTACGCAAATGCTATGGAACCTACGTTGAAGTGCTAGTTCTGATTGCCCTACTATATTTGCAGAACCACTTAATATGATACACGCATAAGCTAGCAGTGAGAAAAACGACAACAAAACAATGTGGACACGGCGTGAGTTAGTGTATATATTTCATGTATGCGTGTGTATGTATTCTTGTGTGTGTGCGAGAGTGACTTGTGTTTATGTACATATATATGTGTGCATCGTTATCGATCTGCTTGCCCGCCAAAACTCTACCGCACACCGACTATATAAGTTGTCTCACACAACCATGATATATATCCGCACAACAACTGTAGATATACTTTCCTACGTAGCAACTCTATATATACTGCTCCATACACCGACTCTACCTTAGTCAAAAGTGTCCGCTATATACAGAGACTGCATTCATCCCACTGGTACATTGAAATTTGAAATTTGGTTGAACTGGTACAAGGTATATTTCTCTAATCAAAGAGAACCCTTTTTTTTTCTTGACCAATTGTAGTAAAGTAGGCCCGAGTTAATGTTAAGCACACCTGAACATGGGTAGTTTATGCCTTAAAACATAACTACGATAGTATCATCCAACTTGATGGAGAAAAAAATATGTAGTAATCTTAGATGTTCAGTCTTCGACTATTCTGCACAAAATCTGTTCTGGAGTATGATATTAACTTGGACTAAAAATTTACATTCATTAGTAATCTGTACGTAGCGAAACCTGATAACTGCTAAAGCTTTACTGGTATTCGCATCATTAATTCCTTACATTCGTATACAAGAGTTACAATAGATACATTGGAAAAGAGACGACTATTCACAGCTCTTTAGTATCAAATTACTACAGGTGACAGTAATGTATATATCATGGTGCAAAGTGTTCCCCGAATGTCGTCAGTTATTTGGTC
The DNA here is from genome assembly GCA_033442365.1 of Creolimax fragrantissima. Taxonomy (NCBI): domain Eukaryota; class Ichthyosporea; order Ichthyophonida; genus Creolimax; species Creolimax fragrantissima. The sequence goes on along the minus strand of JAWQFL010000016.1, from coordinate 736,360 downwards.
ACGTACCAAACTGCGTGGATGATTCCAGGAAGCCAGGCCTGTACAGAGGGTTGACAAAAGACTGGTTAGACAAAAAAGTGACGTATACGCAAAAATCTCAAAATTAGATAACAAATATATTATCACTACTGAAATTACTCTTTTTTCGGATGAGGCACCTACGATTGGCATTCAAACCAAGTTGTTGGGATGCTAAAAAGTTAATGTATGCAAGTCATTAATCGTACAACCAACGCCAACAACGTTAAGGATATAATAAAATCCTACCAAGCAACAAAGAAGAATATTAATCAGGAGGTTCTTGTCACAGCCCGATTTAAGAAACACAGCTAGTGGGGGCAAGAGTATGGCAATGATGACCATCAAAATAAAATGAAGCATCGTTTATGTTGTATATTTCACTTCACTTAGTATTATACTTTCAAGAGATTATGCAACTTTCTAGGTTAACCTTCCTATATATATATACAGTCGTACGGTCCGTTCAGTTCTTAAGCACTGCTGTCGTTCCTCATCGTTCTAATGCGATGACGAGTTTAGATTTAAGGTTGTGTGTACGTGTGTATGTGTGTATGTGTGTGTATGTATGCGTGTTTGTGTGTGCGACGCGCGACATGACACACCAAGCCGATGGAGCCGTCATCCGCTTTCAGTGATTGGTTCATTATACCCAAGTCAAAGACCTTTAACAAATAGAAAATGTAATAAACTGGAATCCGCCATTCGATTGAGTACGGGTATAGAAAGAGCAAATTTTTAACCAAGCCAAGGCACACAAAAACACAAACACACACACATACAGTCACACCTGCACAATACCTACAATGAAAAAAACTTCCAATTTCCTTTCATAGAAGCGAACGACACATACACACACCCTAGAATCCACAATACTAAAAACTTCATTTCATCGTGGTACCCCCTCTCCCGTTCCCCCAACAACAGGCAAAGCATTGCTATATGCATTGCTATCCAACAGCAATGCATACTGTCGAGCTTGAGCTTTCAATCGTCTACGATCAGATCACACCTTTATTTCTAGCTGCCTGCGTAATTGAAAACACTTGCGGCTGCAGCGAAGAAATGAAACGTATTGAACAGTGAGCGGAAGTGTATTAATAGGATCATGAACATTGGGGCACATGTATCACAAGCAACGAGAAACCATTCCGCTTGCTAGAGGTTGCTTACTATTGCTGCCCTTGGTTATAGTTACTACCCGAGTTGTTTGTGCTCTCTGATAATAGTTTAAAATATAAATGTACTACTAGTACATAACTCGTACGACTCTTGAGTTATCGCAACATGTAGCCAACATGATCGAAATTGCTTCTATGTACAATTCCGATTTCACATATGGAATGCCTGTAAGTATGTAGTTGTTTTGATATATAACGGGTTACTAACAGTTTCGAGTTTAGAATGAAGTTGATCCTCAAAGATTCGAAATCGAAAGGCGTAGCTACATTTCGATTGTCCGGTACATGCAATGCAACTATTCAGTGTTTAGAGCGTTATCTTGAAATTTTCAATCGGACAGCCTTCCGTTTTCGTTCCTTGCTTACGATTCGTCCAATGTCGTAGACGACAATTGATTAGTATGACTCTTCAGTTCCTCGGTCAAAATCATTGCAACAATGCAATCAAGTTTCTCATCTTGGCAGGCCCCTTTGTCAATAAGCGTAGCGTTCGATTGTGTGCTATAAAGAAATCTACAATTCGTATGGATGTTGTCAATATTCGGAAATATTCACAAGAAGATTTAATATGCGTTCAAGCAGTGTTTTGAAGCTGCTTCCTTCTTCAATAAATAATACGACGAAACTATGACAGTTTCAACTCATAGCAGTCCTCAGAGCGTGAAAGCTGACGATGGAAAGATGTTGAATCCGAATGGACGTAAAAGTCGTTGAAGCTCGTAGGTTGCATTGAACGTAACTGTGTATGTTGATTCAAGAGAACAGCAGCAAGAGTTATGTGCAAAACATATCCTATCAACAAAACGCCACAGATTTTATATATGGCCTAGCAACGGATATAAGTGCACATAAAATGCAAATAGCACACATACTCGTACACGTATACACACACTCGTACATTAAACTCGCACTTGTACACATACATGTCATAGCACACACACAGACAGAGAGATAGAGAGATATACAGAGAGTGTGTGTGCGTGTGTGTGTGTGAACAAGCAATAAAACCATATGGCTTTCTACATCGTTTACTGGTGTGGAGAGGTTTGTACAAAAACATAAATTACGTACCCGCACAAAAGTAACAATGCTGAAGAAGTTCTCCAAGGCCGTCGCTGCTGCGGCCAATCAAGCCGCAGTCACATATACTAGTGGGACTATTGACAAGGACTATCATATCGGCAAACAGGTGGCATCAGGGGGACACTGCTGTCTCTGGCGAATACATCACGCTACTAGCAAGACTAACAACCAAGCTGTCTCTGTCTTTATTTTCGATAAAAAGGACTTAACGAGATTCGCAGTACATGATAAAGACACGATATTAAAAATTCTTAGGAGAGACCCTTCTCAGGCATGTATATATAAATGTATGCTAACATTTATGACAAAATGCTGTTCACCACTCACATCGTTATACCCATGCACATATTCACACACACACACACACACACACACACATATATATATATATATATATATATATGACAGTGTATATATGACGTATATGTCATGTGTGTGTGTGTGTGTGTGTGTGTGTGTGTGCATTTGTGTATATGTCATACACAAATGCACCAATGTCGTTACAGATGAACCCGTATGTATATACATCTATGTACACGCCCAATCACGCATGTATACAAACTCTCATTCTGTTTCTGTAATGACCGTTGAGAGCAACCGAAGTTTGACGTACCCCTGAACAATCACAAGTGTACGCATATATACATATATAAGACGTATACATGCATGACTGTAGACCTGAACGATCACAAGTGTACAGTATACACGTATACAAATATAGAAACATATGCATGTATTGATTTCCTTACTCCGTCGACGAAAGTTGTGGCACAATTGGCAGTTGGAACTAACCTCTCCAATCTAAGATGGATAGACTCATGCCGTGCCTAGGGTGGCATGTTTCATCTTGCTTCGACACAATAATAGTCACTTATGTATTTATCTTTAATTGGCCTCTTCTCATTGTTTGTAGCTGATGAAACTTCGCCACCCTCGATTGTTAGAGATCAAAACCCCACTAGAGGAAACAAAGGATACCCTCATGTTTGTTACTGAGGTAGTGGTTGCCAGTGTGGCAAATCTAATGGGCAAGTATGATAATATCGGCAGTGGACTATCATTGTCCATAAAGGAATACAGTCTTACAGATGTAGATAAACAACTCGGTCTACTACAGGTATTGATGTATCTATATATTGAGCGAGCTAACGCTACAATGGCCGATTTGATGAGAAAGTTTTGCAAAATTGCACTTTGTCTTTAAATGTGACGAACGGAGGCAGCGGATCATGTGTAGGGTCTATGGCGCATATATACATTACGTTCATATTGCATACAATACAAAACTGTTCACTGTTGTTGTTGTCAGTGCAATGATTTTTATTGATGACAGTATTACGTATACATGCTTATGAACTATCTAAGGCCTTTATCCATTAGAACTACATATTTGTGTATATTTCTGGCCTATCGCGATATTCAGGTAGCCGAAGGTCTTAATTTCTGTCACAAATCTGCAAGGCTAGTGCACGCCAATTTGTCTCTGGAGGCTCTGTTTGTGGATAGTAAAGGTGATTGGAAAATAGGGGGTTTTGGGTTTTCTGTTCATCAGGGATACAGCAACCCTGGAGATATGGAAACCACGGCAAATTTCTCGGTATTACATACATCTGGGGTGTGCTGTATGTGTATATGTAAACGCTTCTATAGTAACATCTTTTGTATTGTCTATTATCACCACTAACGTGTATGCATGTATGCATGGGTGCATGGGTGTATAAATGTTTATTGCGAACTCGTGCACATATATACTTACTTGGGAATCACACATGATCACAGGAATTCGATCAGCGAACCAACGCTTCTGGCAACCCATCTCTCAACTACATGGCTCCCGAACGTGTTATTGCACCTGGAGTAACCTCACCTGTTAGCGCAAGTGATATGTTTAGTGTCGGTATGTATTTATATATACATATAAATGTATGCATGGATATATCTTTGTATCTACATATGCGTATTTGGACACATATACATCCATTTTTCATAGCTTTCATCGCCCTCAGGGATTTTACGTTGCATTTCAATGTCGTCAGTTGATAGGCCGATATTAAGACGGGAAAGAAAATTGTATATCTCAACGGTATATACACAAACAAGCTATTCTTCATGTTTCCATGATGTAATAAAGAGTTGCAAAGATATTAATGCGCCACTCTCTAATAAGTGTTTACATTTTCTAGTGACAGTGCCGTTATATACGTACTGTGGCCTGAGAGACTACATTGCAACCTTGTGCTTTCTTTAAAGGTTCATTTGAGTTTAAGTAGTTATTTGAGAGTCCTATTTCTGCTCTTCTTAGTTCCTTCAAGTGGATATGTTTATTTCAACCGTAAGTATAGATTTGTAGTAAAATGTACGCCCTGTCTGAAGGAGGTGCAGCGTTTTTCTCAATTTTGATGATCTAATGTAGGTGTTATTATGTATGCGTTGTGGTCCGACGGTCGTCCTGTGGCTGAAAATAGGAACAACATTCTAGAATACCAACACAATCTGAAGATTTACGCACACCCCAACCTCACCGCACTACCACTCAAGCTAAGAAACTTGGTTACTGGTTTACTGAATGCTGATTTCAAAGCTCGTCCAACTGTTGATGGTGAGTGTATGTACATATTTCTTCATCTCTATATTGATGTACGCGCGAGAGTGCTTGTGTGTATGTGTATGCGGACATGTTGGACTCTGTCTGGGATATATACAGTGGAGCACCCGTGTATTCATGTATAGTGTAACTGGGGAGTCGTAACTAGTACATTGGCGAAAGACATCCTCACGCAACCCCATATTCTCGTTTCCTATGTACTTGGTTTTCCTTATGCGCAGATATACTAGAAAACGACTTCTTCGATGATGTGGTGATAAATTCTCTTCAGTACATGCAGCACCTCGTGGTGTGTGTGTTTCGTGTTTGTCAACGTGTGCATAGGTGTACGTGCGTGTATGTATATAGAATTACATATAGTACATGGATTTGCACGCGCGCCTTCAGATCGGTATTATCGTTTGATGTGTTTTTGCAATTCCGTAACACATGCGGTGTGACTCCAAATATTCGCGTTGTAAAGTTCTGTTCTTGGTACGCACAGGAGCTCGTGTAGGTAAACTACAAGTTAATGCAATAAGTCATTTTATTATTACAACGAAGCGAAATATTTTCTTCAATTATTATTCCCCCTAAGAAGTGCAGTTCGAAGAGTTCAAGTTTTGCATGTTGTTCTATTCATGCTAGGCAGATTCACCTTGTTTCTAGTTGATTCTTTGACTGTATGCTGAATGTAATATCACATATATATGACCAAAAGATGAGCATTTGTCTAACTGGTACTTGCCACCAGAGCGCATACATAATCTAATGGACATGTGACGCGCTGATGTGTGTAATTTGTATAAATTCAATCATGGCAATATTCTCTAATATCTAAATTTTGCTATGCAGGAGAAAAACGCGGTTGAAAAGGCAGAATTCTTACAAGCACTTCCGAGGATCATCCCTGAGATACCCCAGCGTATACAACAGACTAAGGTACCCTGCTCCCCCCCCCCCCCCCCCCCCACCCGCGCGTGCACTGTCTCTCTAAGTATTCACCTTCACTGTATTAATTGAAATGTCTGTAATTTGTGCGCTTAATTTGTAGGTCCTTTCTCATCTTTTAAGCGAGCTTAATAATAATGGGCAAGTGCCCTTCCTTCTGCCCAACATATTTTTACTGGCAGAACGAATGACACACGCTGAATTCAGAGGTATCATATTACATATTGCTGCTGTACATGCTCGCTGATGTGCATGTGTTTCATTGTATTTGTATGCTACAAGAATGACTACGAACAACTGAGGGGTTATATATCGTGCCACTACGAGCTAACGACATTCGAATTTGAAATGTGAGGATATTTGTGACTTGGATCAATCTTCGCATAGGTAGATATGTGCAAGAAATCGAAGTACAATAACAAACCCGTAAATAGAATATATGTACACATGTATAAACCCTTCAGACGAGTTTTTACTTATAATACACACTTCCAGTTGAAACTCACTGTTCATAGTTATTGACTGTATTTTGTGCAGTGCGAGTGTTTAGTGGTTTTAAAATTACAAGTTTATATATTTATTATATTCAGATCTCATAATGCCATCGCTCGTGGAATATAGAGTTTTTTCTATGGACGACCCACCTCAGGTGTTGATATGTTTGATGGAGAAGATGGAATTTTTATTGGAGAGATCATCCGAATATACAGTGAACTCTTATATACTGCCGATGATCAAGCATGCATTAGGTACATGTGTAAAATTCAAAGTGAAACTATGTTTTGTTACACTACAGCGCAAATAACATTTTGTAGAAATCTTCCTTCACCTTTTGAACATCCTTAAGTCATGGCGATTTGTTCGTTCCTATCATCTCAAAATGAGAGCAAGGTCGTTCCTCTAGCACATTTTGAAGAGATACAGCTCCAAGAAATCTGCTCGACTGACACAAGTTAACCACTATGTGAAGCATACACTTGCTTGCGCCCAATTAAGGTCATAATGTTGGTTTATTTCACTTTCTGTTCTTACCTCACCTTCCCGGTACAGACGTTCCTTCGCCGCAGCTGCAAGAGATGTGCTTAGCGAAAATTCCTATGTTTGCCGCTAAAATGGACTACAGTCACTTTAAGAATTCAGTCTTACCAAAGATTTGTACTCTTTGCCTTGAAACTGGTATGTGACTTCCGGTTGGTGTGTGAGTGCTTGCTTACTTGAGAGCAGCATGTGAAGACACCTTGTAGCTGCGAACATGTCACGTGCATCCGCGCATGTACTGTCTATCCACGAGTCGTGTGTATGTTTGTGCTATGAACTTAGGCATCTACAAATTGTGAATTAATTTTACACGCACGCTGTCCCATACAACAAATATATGAGATACAGACGTACACATGAAAGTGGCCAGCATTCATACTGCACGCAACACGAACTTCGCGCACGTATGCCCAACATGTGTTACGTTTTATATATCGTATTCGCACATATAAGCACACGTTAAGTTGTCCATATTTCACAATTTTAACAGAGAGCCTCAAAGTGCGTGTTAAGAGTCTCCATTGCATGTCCAAATTGTTCGAAGTGATCGATAAGTGGACAGTTACGGAACGTTTAATTCCAACACTTGAAATTGTACCGTCAAGAGAACCCCCAGTACTCATGGCACTCTTGAGCGTGTTTTACGAGATGCTTAAATCAAAGTATGTGTAGTATGTATACACGAGCTGCTGATGACTATATGTACCCACTTACTCTAATTACGAATGAAAATTAGTGTATATATGCGTACATGCTTGTGGTCTTAAATCTACGCAAAATGTAACGGTATAATTGACGTACAGTGTGTGTAAAAGACGACGAAAGATTTACAGAACATATGGTCATGGAGCACTGTTAACAATGGCTACTTTCAAACTATAATCTCACGTCGTTTGGCTACACTGCTTACATAAAAGTTCGCATTTGTAAATACATGATAAGCAACTACACGTACACATATATAGGAAGTTAGCATTAGATGTAGAAACGGTCTCTGGGCGAATAATCCCGTTTCTTAGTCCTCTGTGTACTGATCGCAATCTGGATGCAAAACAGTTTAAAACCTGGATTAATGTTCTTAAATCGATGGTTGTATACATTGAGCGCGAAAGGGGAGTCAAACTAGCACAACAGGAGGAGGTATATGTGTACGTGCGGATATATGTGTGCCTATTGTATGTACTGATCGCTGTATCTTGAATCTGTACTGAAAGTGCCTACGCCCGTGAATATATGTGTCTGTCCTGACATATTAGAACGAACGCCAACACATCTATGCAAACAAAGTATCTTATTTACTTTCTAACAGGTCAAACGGGCTGTCGGTGGCAGTCAGAACGGGAGTGACAGAGTCAACGAAAGCAGCATCAGAACAAAAAATAGTGATCCCTCACTCAATCCATCAGAATCCAAACTAAAAACTAAGCTGTGGGCACAATTGGACGCGAAAAAGGGAACATCTTCTCCTTCAACTAAACCAATACCACCAAAATCCATATATACGCAAAACACAGGGAATGAAACGGTGAATAACGATAATTCTGTCACTTCATCTGCAACGTCCAACATCGCCTGGGGTGTGTCAAAAGATTACAATACGACAAATGCGAGCAAACCGTCGGGTACAGTTCCGGTCATCGCACGCAATACGAGTGGCCCCAGTGCATTTACCAAAGGTGTTAAACAGGCACCTAGTAGTATCTATCCACACAGAGCAGCAACTACACCATCACCACATACTACAGCTGTTGGAAGTAAGCACACGAGTGCACAACGTAGTGTGAGCTCAGATATTGGTGCAAGTACTGTAGAGCCTGATGGTGTTACACTGTTGGTACAACAGCAAAAGAAACGACAGATGTTGGCGGAAAGGAAGGCTGAGCAGCAACGAAGGTTACGTGAGCAACAACAACAGAAAAAAATTGGTTCATCGAAACTGGAACAAACAATGGGGATGGATGGATGGAGACTGACTGGTATGTATTCATATTTATGTGCACATGTATATCATAGGAGCAATACAGAACGCTCATATGGCAAGTGATGAATTCGAATTGGAGTATATGTATCGTGTATATATGACCAGGAATGTTTTGTGACCTAAAGTTCTACTACACTGACTTGTCGGAGAAAGGATGGTCGTAATTCTAAAGTCCGGAAGATGATTTCTCTGTTGTTTTTGCGTACGTTTGTATATTGAAAACATGTTACTGAATAAAACAGCCCGCTAGTGCGTATTAGGCAGCTTTAGAAGATTGGTTGGTATATGAGTTTGTATGGATACTTGCCACATGTTATCAACGCCGAAAAATGACGCCTGTGTACATATTAGGCAGATGAAAGTATTTGTACGTTTGGCTATGAATACACAAACCTTACGTATAACCAACTATATCGGTGTGTAGCAACTCATGCTTACAATTAGTGAATGTACAACGCAGATAGCAATGATAATGTCGTCCTTACTATTCTTTCCTCAGCTCATACTCATTATTAATTATTACATAAAAGACAACCAGACCGCTGTTTTTCTTTTTTTGATCCATACCAATGAACATACATGAACCACCAACTACTGCCAACATTCGAAATACTTATGCACTAATCAAACACATACACACTTGCTAGGTCCACCTATGGGGACTCACAAAGGGTCCGCCACTCAAACAACCTCTACGATTAACTCCAACACACATGAGGATGTCTTTTCCTCAGGATGGGATATTTTAACGGGTGCTTCAACCGTCGGCAGTACCAATCCAAGCGATGGTGGACGAGGGGTGAGTGTAAGTGGAAATGGAAATTCGATGTTGAATTCCATGTTGAACTCCAGAAGTACAAACACAAACACAAACACGCAAGCCGGATTTGGTGTGGGTGTGGATGCAAGTTCAGGTATTGCTGCAAACAATATTACGAACAAAGGAGCTCGTCTTGACCCATTCTCCACGAGTAATACCACATCCACTAACGTTGATCCTCAATATGGACGTGCATACGGTGATACTTCATATATGCAGCGCCGTGCAAGTAACCAGAATGCTAAATCTGCTAATGACTTCATAGATGATCTTTTAATTTGAAATTGGGTCACATACCCACATATGTACATATAAAAGGTTAGGTGATCACTTAATGGCATAAGTATGAACATCCGTACTCATACAGTCCGTATAGATGCATACCTACATGTAAAAATAAGTTTCGAATGGATGTTACTAGTTCTTTTCTTTATAGTTTGCAATATTTGGCCGTGTGTGTATGGATCACTTGTGGATCTCACATCCACAAGTGATAGATGCTCAAGGGAATCATACTTAATAGAGCGCAGTGAACATCCGTACTCATACAATAAAGTGGCACTCAGGAACACTGTATAAATTATAAAATAAAGTATCCATTGCTTGTACTATCCAGATCAATCATACATACAGCTTTCTATGACAAAAGATATATAAAAATATAATCTGTTTCCTTATCAAAGTTACCTATGAGAGACGTGAAATGACATGAGTCGAAGGTATCGTAGAAGTTATTATGATATACGGTTTCCCACTGCATGTTTCTGACTGGAGAGTCAAATCAAGCTGTAGCAATGTAGAATATAGAAGCTAGCCTATTTTATTGAAGATCGCATGATACTTCAAGATTGAGCAATCGAATGAATCATGTTTTGAGTTAGACTCTGAGACTACAAGTATGTGTGATGTTGAGTATAAGCAGTTTTGAAGATGGCAGAATTAGAAAAGAAGCAAGTCTTGAAAAACTTAGAGATGATTATATGTTTGGATTGCTGACCCAGAAGAGCAAAAACTCTAATGGGTGTGTATCTAGCAACGTATTTTCTACAATGGTCGCCATCCTGAACGGCTATCGTAGTACATCCCAGATAACCAGCTGGTCTTGCAGCGCAGTGTTTTCTTGTTTTTCTTGTACTCAAAGATCCAAACATTTTTACCATTGTCCGCGTAAGGTTTGTATGACTCAAGCTCGTTAAACTGACAAGGACTCTCTGCGATAACAGCATCATAGTACTTCTCCAGTTTCGCCAGTCTCGCGCCGCCATTCTTCATGATGATGAGAAGACCCTGGCGGTGTGCTTCCTTAGCCAACCATCGACCGTATTCAAGGTTCTTCAAAATGTTATTCTTATCACGTTTGGATACGACCATAATATTGTCCACCTCGAACCCGATACATCCTTTCGCCTTCAGCTTCTTCATTCGACGTTTCATTGGGCCTTTAAGGAGTTCCCAATAATCCAACTTGAACCATCTTTCCCCGGGCCACCCGCTATATTTCTCACCAATTACTTTCTTAGGAAAAACCTTCTTGTCAGACCTCCAATTCTCCAATGAACCAGCGGAGATATAGCAAATAACTTGATGACCACTTGAAATGAAGGATTGTATTTTCTTTTTCGAAGTGTCAAAGTCGACCAACACAACAGCCCCTGACACAACTTCGGTTTCTTTGTGTGAACCACTGTTGCTCCAAGCTAAGTTAACAATAGGTATATCGTACTTTCGTAGAAGTCGAATATTTGGTTAGTGCCGCAAGATGTTAACAATAAGTATATCGTACTTTCGTAGTAGGTTATTTGGTTAGTGCCAAATACAATGGTGAAATAGATATTGGTAAGGTAACACTATCTACCTTCGTCAGTGTCATTAATAGTAGATATTTTTCTATGGGAACCTTTGTGATGGGGAGAATCGGTTTTGTCTCTATTCGATATCAATACAATGAATGAAATCCTGCAACGTCGAGAATTGCAACTTGCTGTATTCCTTTCGGATTCAACCAACCAAACATACCGGCAGTGTGCTTGCTGTAACTTGTTGAGCAAGCACGTTTAGTAGTATCACTAAGATAGCCACGAGGAAGCCCATTACGATCTTGAAACTGTGATAATTTGTCCAAACACAAAATATATGTCAACGTTATTTTCTAACGGGCAATGTGACGGACAGCAAATTGCAGTTGGGCACTATTGCGGAATTGAAAATGATTTCATGTCAATTAATAGCTGTAAACCAATATTGTTTTCAAAATGAAATTTAAAATTATTGTTGAGCGTTTCTTCGGAAATCGAAGCTAGGTAGAGATTGATTAAAAATCGGTTTAGTTTCAGGAGGTTTTCTACCGGACTGTCCTATCAACTGATTTAATGAAGGCACAAGACACGCCTGTGTCGCACACATAGTTACGTGCACACACGATTTTTAGGCTTAAACAATGAAAGTCAAAATGCTGAAAAAGTTTAGGTCACTAAGCTATCGTTATAAGGTGAACAATAATCTCTCATAAAAACGCCAACACAAGATCGAATCTTGGCGACTCGTGGCATGGGAACTCCAAAACCACAACATTGTTTAATGCTCTCTGCACCTTTACAGGAAAACCAGCCGTGCGTTTTTGTACACGGAACGGTACATAAAAGGGTGTTCATGTAAAAAAAAAGTGAGGTCTACGAACGTTTAACGTGGCCCTTTTATAGTCACGCGGTTGTGTGAGCAATGCATGTCTATCACTTCTACGAGCAATGCATGTCTATCACTTCTACTGTGAGCCCGCCAAAAATAAGTATAAGGGAAAGAAAAATACCTATATAAATAAAACACACCTATTTATAGGCCCCCTTGAGACCCCCTCCTTTCCCCCTCCATGCAATAAGAGGCCAACCCCATTAATTTAGCACACACACGCACTGTGTCACAGTGTTTGCTTCATTGTGCGTATATGTACGTGTGCTTACATTTCTCACTCACTCACTCACTCACTCACTCTCTTATACATACACTCTTTCTTTCACTCTCTCTCTCTCACCCACATTTACAAGCGGTTTTTTGTGTCTTTTCTCTGTGCACGTGTCTATCTACCCATCACTGACGTTTGTACATTTTTTATCCGGACTCACCACGAGAATTAAAGTACAGCCATCTGCAACAACCAGCTATATACATATACAGTTCTTTCACTCATGTACACCTATACAATACATACCCTATCATCCCGTTGAACTGAAAAATTTGTCCCATATAGGCTAATGAATGTGCAACCAAGAGTTAACAAAGACAAATACTACAAACTGTTAGATAACATTTCATCATGTTTGCTCTTCGAAGAACCTGCAATTCCATCCGCTCATGCCACATCTCGAGTACAGGGGTTGCTTTAACACAGTCGCGATTATTTATGTCTAATCCATCGCTCTTCAGTAGTCGCACGAAAGATGAAGAAAGATTGTTAAAGAAGAAGAAAATGTGAGTTGTATTGTTTATTGTGTTCTTTGCCCATATATATAGATATATGTTAGATGCATACGTAAATGTATAAATAGGTTTCTAATGGCTGTTATTAAAAATGCGTGCAAATTGTTCTTTTGTTTATTGTTTGGGATATTTGGTCATGTGTGTATGGTGTGGTATCTCTATGTATCTTACATCCACAAGTGATAGATACCCAAGGGAATCACACTTATGGAGCACAGACACCAAACATATACTTGTACATGATGTTGGGTTCCACCAGGAACAAATTTCTGATGACTAATCAATTTTTTGGCGCTTTATCATAGCTGACTGTAGCCATTTCTTTTATGTCAGTCAATAACAATAAGAGTTGAATCATGTCGAGGATATTCGTCTGTATTTGAGTTTTCTTTTGAGCTTGGCACAAACCCGCAGCTTTTGATAATAATAGTACTCTTCACTTTGTCTTCTACGATGCCACTGTGCGTTTCAATTAATTATCATGTTCTAGGTTGTGTGTACATTTGCTTTAATGAATTTTCAACTTCGTATTATTTCTCAGGAACCTCGAGAAGTTTCTGTTGTGTGTGTGTATTTTAAACTCTGTGCACCTTTCTGTGATTCCTTTTTGTACGTTAGAAGTTCCTTTTGGTCTCTTAATTCACTATTTTATGTTCAAATTGACACCGCAGAGTCGAAGAGATTGACCGCGGCTATTTTGGAGATTATAAAGGTTGTCTTCCAGCCTATCCTATTCTCATTTTCAAGTATATATATGTTATATATATGTATACCTTGCTTTGAAGTACGTATTTGTGCGTCTCTGAGTGTCATGCTTTTGTATGTACGTATACGTGCTTATTTTAGTATACGTCTGCATTTTTTTTGTGTGTCTTGTTTCATTTTACTCAACCCTCTCATCTGTTTTTCACTCCGTAGAATTCAACATGTTAGGGGGGGCAGCTACAGGAGGCCAGAAGCTATGGACTGTTGCCTCGGAATTAACCAAACCAGAGGTAATGCGTTACTGCATAGCGTAACCGTTACGTCCTGCATACTATTTTTGTAAACCGATATGCGATATTTCTGTGTGAGCGACCATACTAACTAGATTGTGTGGAGAGTGGAGGTTTTGTTTAATTGGGTGACTGCTGTGAGTATATCGGCATGCAAACTGTTTTCAATGACATGGACATTTGCTTGAAGACAGAGGATATATCTCATCTACCGGCGATTCTTTTAACACCGACTATAATGACATTATCTCCTATCGAAATAGAGATCAATGCTGATGCCAAAAATTTCTGGAAAGGCATTATCAGGGCGTAAAATTGACAGTTTGTCAAAGGACCTTAAAGGGAAAGTATCGTTGGTGCTTGTTGCAATACGCGATATTTCACGGGTGAGTGGTTAAGTTTGCATACTTCCTTACGCATGTGGCGCATACTTACCTTATGAACGCATACAACAGCATACATTGTGTTATTATTTGGATAGACAGTGATCTGCCTTTACACGCTGACATCGCTACTTAATCCGACTCTGTAACAACGTACAGTTCCAGAAGCTGCTGTTCCTATCTACTTCTACTTCGTTCTTCTTACTGGCATTTTACAAGAAAATATTATACTGTGAAAGTACTAAGATACGCATATTGCATGCTTGTGGTACTTTCCCATGCCTCGATCATCAGCACTTTAATTTAATCGTTTCTGTAACATGTCTATTAATCAGCCTCAACTGGAGGTGTACGAGGAGTACTTCAAGAAAACCTTTTCCGACAATTCTGCGACTCAAATTGTGGAGGTATGTGTTTGTAGGAAAGATTATTCGCAAGGGATTACATTACATGTCTCGAGGTCATTCATCCATATCGACTTGTACACTAGCGCATGCTATAACGTGTGAATGTTGAGGAACGAAAGTAGTTGCATAGCAAACCATACGTGATCATCTTCCCGGCCACTAGTTTCCATTGCCGTATACTAATAGTTAGCTTTTCTGTACATGATAAGCTGTTACACAGATATTTCTCGCTTCCCATGAAATTTAGTGCATCTGGAATGCATAGGTAGTTGCATTCAAGCAATTGTTGTGTTGTATATTTGCGCGTTTTATTTACCGTACTATATTCCTTTGGGATCTCGATAGATGACTCACGTGCGTTGGTAAAATATTCATCATGACTAATGCGTCATCTAGATGAACGTAATTGCATTGCATAATCGAATTTGTTCTGTGTATTCAAAACAGGTCTCATTGATAGAGCGGGCGATCTATAGATGGCTCTCGTTTCTACTGCATACGAATTTGAAGAATGTTATTAAGGACGAAATACGACAGGTAAAGAACGAGTATATGTATGGTACCTGCTCAGTGTTGAGTTGATCTATGTCTACTGCGCTCACACTTCAATGAGTCTAAAGAAACGCCTCAAAGCTTCTTTGAAAATTCAATAGAGATTATTACGTCGAATTTCTAGACACATACGAGTTATGCGGGGCATGTATATCCTAATATGTGTGTTAGTTTGTGTTGCGCGAAAAATTGGTAGTTATATGTCATATTCATTTATGTACATAGGAACTTCAAGTTATCTCCGAAGTATGCAGACCTATTTGCAAACCCATACTACACTTAATTGTGTATATATACAAGTACGTCCACATTTGTGGCCCAATCCGTTTGTTGAAATACAATCCATGTATTACAGGATGAATCTATTTTCTAATATCATGTATTGTTCGATTGTCAGAACAACTTTGTCGTTTGCGACTCTCCAACGCAGGACATTGTAAAGAAACTTGATATTAGCAATCCACTTTACGGGTATGCATACTTGGTGGATGGGCAGGGTCGCATACGGTGGAGATGTCATGGTACTCCAGAGGGTAAGGAGTTGGTTATCCTTAAAGAACTCACTGAGACATTGTTACGACGGATGTAGAGGGACATACATGCTAACGTATTATTTGAACTATTAAAATGCAAAACACAATAATAATACGAGAACCAGGAATGCCATAGAAGCTTGGTATGATTTTATGGGAATAGATTTTCTTACGTCAGGTATTTATTATCTTCTTATTACGGCATATATATGTTCTTTGGAGCGACGCTTATCATACTAGATCCAATTTTGATACAACATATTCTTGGTTGTCAATATCAAACGTACACACAATAATGTGCCGAAATTGAAGTACAATCTCAAGTAATGCTACACAAATGCTCTGCATGAAGGAAGGGACAGTCAAACGTTCTCTGGCTGACAAGCTAAATTAAAGATGTTCCTCTAATGCGCATTAAAATACTCACCCACCCAATATGTTTTACACTATCACTTATAACATCATCCATGTCATTTCATATGCTACCAAAACCTAAAGACCCGCATATTTATCGGTGGCGCGAATTAAGCGGTCCATAGTACCTGGCTCTTGGCTATTGTGTCCAGCGTCCGCAATGATGAAAAATTCCGCGTGAGGCATCTCCTTTGATAAATCCCCTAATGATTAAATACGCTTAGAGATTACTCTATTTGCTAAAACATCTGGTTTGTTGATCATGTATTGATAAATAATGGATTAAAATATATGCAAATGACTAGACTATAATAGTTGAATTATACTATACTGTGCAGTTTGTGGTGTGCGTATCTATAAAACAAATGGATTAAAGTATATGCAAATGACTAGACTATGACTTTTGGATTGTATATTATGCTGTTTGTGGTGTGCATATCTATAAAACGGATAGTATTTATGGGGATCGGTTTTTGGCAGCAAAAACAAACAAACAGTTCGTCATGGCCACATTACACATTAGAAAAACGATTATGTAGAAATTGAAATTTAGGCATGACCTCTCCACGAAACTTGCCGTCGTTCATCGCGCACGTTCACAATCAAAACGATAACCAATGTCATATATACGATGTTGGTTTGCATCTATGTGTACATTTGCGATCGTTTATGAGCGCGCACACGAGATATACATTCACACACTGGCAGTTTCTTCCACGCGAGAGGCAAAACATATATGCAAACGGGCTGTAGGGATCGAGATTGATCGATAAATTTATAGTTGCACCTTCAGAAATGTGTAGCGAATGACACAAAAATCGACTTACAGGCAGTTTTCATGGGACAGACACAGTCATATCGTCCCTGCACAATTGTAGTGGGAATATCCTTTAACAAGTGCGCCTTGGCAAGTAGTTCGCCCTCGGTAAGAAAGCCACCGTTGTTGAAGTAGTGACACTCGATACGCTATTGTATATCAGTGGTGAGCGCAAATAAGAAAGTTTGGACATATGTACACAATACTTTGAACCAAGCCGTCGTCGCTATAGTCGATATGCTACCGTAGGGTTTGTGTGCATAAATGTAATTCACCATATCGGCGATCGAGCTCCAAGTCCACAGTTCACGCACACAGACTGAAGCGTTTGTGATTATTCGAACAAATATTATGGCTAATAAACATATACGCATTGTATAATATATGCATATGCGTTATCATAACTATACCGCGAAAGCCAATGCAAATTTTTCTTCTCCATAGTGCAACTGAAACTCTGGGTCGGGAATCAATTTCGATGTTGCACCTTCCCATGTTGCCCAGGCCTGAATGTAAGGAGTACGCATAGTCAGCGGGATTTTGCAGGTACCTGTAACATTTTATCTACTCTGTTTGCGCATGTGTTATACGTGACAGATCGGGCGATTGTGCATGTAGCCTTATGATCTTGTGTTACAGCGTATCCAGGTAAAATAGTACTAAATATTGCCGATACCACATTCTACATAGGTGTTGATATATAACTAGCAGTGTGCGAACTGTGATTGAGCTCAGCCGAACGTCATCAAACAAATGCATACACGTTCAATGATCGCTCGTGAAGGTGTTAAGAGTAATCTTGTGACTAAGAGAAAATGATTTGCAGCCATATACGTAAAACCACAAAAGCAAGAAACCTTCCTCACCCGCCCTTTTCCTGCATGTATACAGATAAAACGGCGATCTACATTGTGAAGTATAATACATAGCATCAATATAGACATATAATCTCTATTACTATTATCGATTTTTTGCGTGTGCAGAGATCATATCATCACAGTCTGCTCTGAGAATCCACAAATCTTACCTTAGCACATCGATTCATCTCTTCGACATTATCTCCGAACAAACGCCTTTCGTATGCAGCCATCATGTCATCGCGTTCTTCTATCGGGATGGGATCAAGGAACTGTTCCCATGCTTCAGGGAATAAGTGCTGGATTCCTACCATATTTTTTTGTTGACTCGAGCATTAGAGTATGCGAGAATACATACATTTACGTACGTAAGTATGCATTTTCTTTCAAGCATAAGCTTCGATCTACAAGCAGGCTCTACGCGTATTGACACGTGAGCACGAATGCAAATACATAAACAGACGCACAAAAAAAAAAATCTGAACTAGCACATGTGTATGTAGACGGGAAAAAGCTTACCTCCTTTGTTATCATAGAATGTCTCTAGCTCTGATCGTCGCAAGGTAAATATACCACGTAATACTAGCTCAGTCACTCGATCAGCGTGGGCCTCAGCGTAGGCAAGAGCTAGGGTAGATCCCCAACTGCCACCAAATACCATCCATTTGTCAATGCACATCTTTTTACGAAGGACTTCCATATCTTCGATCAGGTGTTGTGTTGTGTTGTTCACTATTCGTTTGTGTGTGCGTGTGGTTTGTGTGTAAACATACTTGGAAGTTAACTATGGCGTATCCGTATTGCATTAACAGTTGGGCACCTGGAAGGCCTGTAGCTCCAACATTCAACAGCTGAAAGTAGAATAGTACAGGACTGTATATTTATGTACACATATACACACATATACAAGTATCATACATGGGCACACTATAAACAACGTAAGCCAGCCTCAATACATCGAGTACATACCAATGTTAGCATGGGGGGTTGAGCGGCCTGATCCTCGCTGGTCAAACAATACGACTTTGTATGCCTTAGGATTAAACCATTTTCTACATCATGCAGGCGAATGATCAATAAGATAAACAATAAGTGTTATTGTATGTACCATATAGAACTCGTTCAAGTATGCATCAATCTAAGAAATTTTGCTCATTTAGGTAAAATCCTGATAATGTACATATATGTGTCAGTTTTACACATTGCATACGTGAAAACAAAAAATGCATGCTGGCCAAGCAATACATGTAGAGAACAGCAATGTTGAAAAACCTATAGTAAAGGTAATTTAGTTTTGATAGATACGGTTGAAAATAAAGCAATTGGAGAGTCCAGAACTATAAATATTGGAGCTCAAAGCGAAAACACACACTGTCAAAACAGGAAGAACGAATGTACATGCACGTGAAAGGAAGAGAAGAAATCTACAATACGCGATTGGATGGAATAACGAGATTCCTAATGTCCTTATCTACTATCAACAGCAGTTCATACTAGCATAGGTGTTTTATACGCACGCACCTGCCACTGGCATACAGAAGTGCAACAAATAAGCGTGCAAAACCTATGTCTATATGGTCTGGATGTAGTTCTAACTACCAGTAGCACATTTTTACCTGTCAAAATCATTGCAACCTCCACCGGGGCCTCCATGCACGAACACAACGGGCTGTACAATAAGGAAAAAACACAATCAGATTGAAAGAAAAATGGAAATCGTGTACGTATAGATTTACTACTACATCACGGCACGGTCAATCAAACACCGGCTAAAATTGAAATAATCGTACAAGCACAACGTTGAATTGGTCGAGAACACTTTCCAGCACAGACACCCAAATAAACACAGTCACGTATGTGTACCTTGCCTTCGGGATTACCGCACACTTCATAGTACACGTTGTGGATATCGTCCACCTGCATGAACCCAGTCTCGAAAGGCTCTATGGCTGGATACAGCGTTCGTTTCTCTTCAACCATACTGAATGTTTATAGTACCAGTATTATCTATCTTTCTATAAAATCAAACCACCTCTTACCGATTTTCTTCTATGTGTATGAACGATTATGTATTTATGTTGCAACAAGCACAATGTTACACCGATCGTTAGTCCTAACTGTTTTCGTTGTATCTACTTAATGTTAGTGTTTTCGTGTTTGCTGTAGACTTGCGGTATTGCTGTATATGGGCAAAATAACTTTTTTCATCTGTGGTTTTTTGCTTGTTTGGGTAGGGTTTCCTGTTTCGCCATGTGGATGCACCGGTAATCGCACCAATGTCATGCAGTAGTGAATATAATAGGATAAACAGGTATGCCCAAAGAATGAGATATTTGGTAGAATTCTTCGCAACTTGCGATGTAATGTGGAACTTGGAATAATTGATGCTGTGATGGCACCAAGCCCCACTCTAGACTAATATCGCGAAACAGACGGGGTGACTAATGCCACGGTATAGTTGTTGGGTAGCAGTAAATGTCACGAAGTGAGAAACTGATAGAGGGGTGTGGTATCATGGCTATGTCTGATGTGATGACAACCGAGTAAGATTATATGAATGTTCGGGCAAGTATCATCCTCCAGTCTACGCAAAGTCCTACAGCCAGCGGTATACCCTCGTAAATGAGTCGGTCATTAATGTATAATGGCTTGTCCTTGACAGAGCTGGGCCATCACCCTATGCTACATCGAAGCGACAATGGTAATATCAACAGTAAATAAATTATCAACAGTAGCTTCCCTCAAAACCTTTCGATATCACTGGCACTTTCTTGAAAGCCTTTGTGGATGCGCACCATCGCACACGGTCTACGTCTATCTCGCGCCCTCGCTCTACGCCTCACTCGCTTGTACGGTCACCCATTACCGTATGTATTGTAGCCGCACTACAGAAACATCCCATGCGGCGACAATCTTCAAAAAAACAGAAACAACAACAAAAACAGCAACAAGCAGGTGCACGTCGGCATACTATGGACATGGCTAAAAAGACCACTAAATTCACGGTGCTAAAGTAGAATTGATTTCTTGGCAAGACTCAAGATACACCATGTTGAACGCTGTCAGAGTAATGTAATATGGCTACTGAAGGCCATTAACTTTCACGATGCTAAAGCAGAATTGGTTTCTTGAAAGGACTGAAGATGGGCAGCGCACTATAGTTCAATCGAACGTTGTCGAAATACTGAAGGCCATTAATCTTCATTGTGCGAAAGCAGAATTAGTTTCTTACTAGACTGTAAGACAAGAGGCACACTCGTTAGGAGGCACACTCAAGTTATGATCGAACGTAGTCGGAGTAATGCAATATAGTCGAACGTTCTCAGAGCAATGCAATATGTTGGAGAGTATCTTATCTGATCCTATGCATATGTTAAAACAATAAAAATATTTCTGCTGCGCTAAGAGTATCCGTTTACGTTCAGGAACTTTTTCATATGCATTTAGTTACCAATTACGGAACACCATCATGCCACTATATCACACATGCTTGGGAACAGGTAACAAAAACAATACTTTTAAGAAGGGAATTGACTATTGGGTTGAAACGAAGCATACTACACGTCGATCATTTTTAGGTGTTTATTTATTTAATTAGAGGAAGAAAATAGTAGAACTACAGGAATGCTTACTGTCACCTTATATCACAGACAAAAGGATGTTCTTATTGTTCTTATTGTTTCACCACTTCAAGTGTTTTCGAGTGTAATAAATGATCAAGTGAACAACTAAAAAAAATATTCACAACCTTGCGTGGCAACAAGAATGTACTGAAAATGCATTGCTTCAATGGAATCTTACCGATGCATGTCCGATGTGCGTTATATATACGATTAAAAGTTGTCCTAAAATTTCCATCCACTGCTTGAACATGTAATCTTGCGGTGTGAAGAAATTCAAGCTCATGTTAGACGGTATATAACTTCTACGACTTTTACTCGTTGCAAAGCTTCAAGCATATCCGACACGTGGAGGGTATCAAGGGGCAAAGTCTAGTCGTTGCAAAGCTTCCAAGCATACCCCCATCCACGTGTCAAAGTATGGAGGCACAGTGAAAAATGAAGACATATTGACGGAATGTTGTGGTAAAGTGCAAAATGAAGTGCTTAGACGGACTTTAACGAAATGAGGGCCACGGCTAAAATCAAAAAAACAAACTCAAAAGTAAAATATAACCGCTGGCCGGTCAGAGACGGACTACGCGAATTTAGGAGAACCTTTGATGGGAGTCTACGAGTGGCGTGTATTTTCAGTAAACCAATGAAAAGTGAATGACTTAAAACAGGAGCGAGAACAAAGTTAACATAATCAATGAAAATTAGTTTATGTGCTACTCCGACTCCTGAAACACGTTTCTTATCCAGTAAAAACACAAGGATTCAATGTCACAGACTCATTGGTGTAAATCAAAAACGTTTTGTATGAGCACACTGACATGAGAGAGCATGTGAAGTGACACTCGTGAAAATATGAACGCTTTCACATGCACTCCACTCTACTGTGTTCAAAATGTGAATGAACACTTAGAGACAGAGAGAGATAGAGACAAACAGACAGACAGAGAGAAAGAGAGAAAGAGTAGAGAGAGAGAGAGAGAGAGAGAGAGAGAGAGAGTGTGTGTGTGTGTGTGTGTCTGTGTCGGTGTGTCTGTGTGTACGTATTCTGTGTACGTAATCTGTGTGCGTAACAGTTGTTGTGCAGTTCATAGAAGTAGCAGAGACTGCTCAGAATTCTGTAACACTTGAACACAAGAGTTGCACACAAGACATCAGAAAATAGAGTGCATCTTCACACATTCGGTTCGGCTTGATTGACTTGGTACAAGATAAAATGGCGTCCCTACTTATGAAGTCAGCCGCCTTGATAGGCGTGCTGAATGTGATCAGTACCGAAGCGACCAGCGTATATACACGCCAGAAGCGTCAGATTATCTACGAAAACTCTGCATACGAATACTTAACTGCATTGTCAGACGTTACGAACGGAGGCCTGGGTGCACGTGTGACCAACACTGAACAAGAAAATGCGGCTCAGAACTACCTTGAAAATACCTTAGTAGAATTAGGATACAATGTTACTCTAGATGACTTTAGCTATTTAAACAATGTAGATGTAGAGATGAATTCAACAAATCTAATAATTGAAATTCCAGGGATGTCTGAGCAGACCATCATTCTGTGTGCTCATTATGATTCCACGGGTGCTGATGTAGGATCACAGGGCGCTATCGACAAGTAAGTTGCAATATATAACAAGTACTTTCATATAACCGGGTTTTGTGCTCTTTGAAAAACTTCGGTATTTCCTCGTTTGTTGGTGTCTGATAGTGTCCCGTTGTCTTTCAGATTAAGCAAGTCTTGTGCTAAGTGAGAGGCTTTTGTAATCTGCATATAAGTATACAAGCACGCGAGAAGTTTGCTGAGAACTTGTTCTTTCACTTATTCACCGGAGAGTGTATTGCAAATGTTACGTAGTGATTCATTTTTAAACATCTTCACAGTGGTGCTGGATCGTCCGCATTGCTAGCAATTGCACAAGGACTGAAAGATCTACCGCCCATTCCATACACTGTGCGTATGATTTGGACTGGAGCAGAGGAAAATGGTCTTAACGGTGCTAAGGATTACGTCAAAAAATCCATTGTCGATGGTACACTCTCTAACGTGTTCTCTATGATTAATTTTGACACGGTTGGGGGAGGTGATTATTTGTACGTCCACTCTGCGCACCAGGACTACAGTGAGTACGCCAAAACATGCGAATCAATGGGCCTAGATAACACTACATACTCGTACGCACCGTATGTAAGAGATACATTGCTTCTAGCGTCTGCAGACGCTGTCGGTGAGATAGACAAGTTTATTATCCATCCAGACTTCGAAGGTTACCCTAGCGGAGAAACCGGAGACTGGTCCGATCACTCTCCGTTTGCTTGCGCCGGCATTCCCATCGCATATGTTGAAACGACCAATTTCAATATAAATGGGGAATATGGGTATGATGGATATTCACAGACTATCAACCCCGCCATGTGGGATTGCTTCAACGAAACGACTATGGGCGCATGTAATCGTACTGCGGAAACCAAATGGGGAATGATCTGGCACACAGAATTGTAAGTAACGTTTTGAATCTAATCATATTGCCATTGTATATCTTATTGAGTACGAGCTGTTGTCAACACAGTACATAGTGTAGACGTATTTGCAAGGTCACACACGGTACATCTGTCGTGTACAAGTTTTCCCTCACTTGTACAGATACCTCCACAATCCCGAAAACAAATCGCGAGCAAAGAGTATAGGTACTGGAAACCTAACCACATACCCCTCAACGCATACAAAACATGCTACAGTGATCGCCTGGACGTTCTCGAAGTGGCATTCCCGGGTCGTGTTAAACAGCAATTGTTCAACACCATCGACTCTGTTATTAATTTTATTGTTGACGGCAAGTATCTGGAATCGGTTAGCGCAGCCATGGCCTCAAACACAACATCACCAGTGTCTGTTTATGATGCAGTTGCTTATGAGTACTTGACTGCCCTGACAGACCAAGCAAATGGAGGACTTGGCCCCCGTGTTACAAACACAGAACAGGAGAATGCAGCCCAGGCTTATTTGGAGTCCGCACTTACGGAGTTAGGATACAATGTAACTTCTGATGATTTTGAATACAATATTACAGAGAACGGTGTTGACACATTGATGAACTCCACTAATTTAATTATTGAGCTACCCGGAGTATCGGAGAAAACAATAGTATTGGTAGCTCACTATGACTCAACGGGGGCGCAGAAGGGTTCGGAAGGAGCCACTGACAAGTATGTTCTTTGTGTATTTTGTTTTGTTTTGTGTATACTTCATAAATGTACCTATTATGTTCAGAGACGACCACCGAGTATGCCATCAGTTCTGTTTGTTAATAAACATATATGCTCAATCATGAAGTTGACCTTCGTACTGTAGTGTAATATTGCTGTTCCCACTTCTAATATCCGCATGTGCCTCATATGTGTTTTGTAGTGGTGCGGGCACGTCCGCAGTGGTAACGATAGCACAGGCACTTAAGAATGAAGTATCTATCCCATACACTGTACGTATGATCTGGACTGGGGCAGAAGAGAACGGGCTCAATGGTGCAAAAGATTACGTTAAGAAATCTCTTGCCGCCGGTACACTCGCCAACGTATTCGCCTTGGTCAACTTTGACACTGTTGGTATGTTCGTTGATCATTCTACAAATACGAACACACCTTGATGCGATCGTGGCACATAATTATGTTTCTGAAACAAGTCTAACCCATGAGAATCCCTTCTCTTACGTACCACACCTTTTAACACGTGACTTGCTCACATGGGAAACAGTAATATAAGCAGCAATACTCCAATTTCTTGGGAATGACCGTACAATAATTTTAAGACTTAATGCGATTTACATGCTTGTGCTTGTTTCGTGTAAATATGAATATAGCAAACATGGTGTTTATGAAATTGCTGCGTATGTGTAAGTGTGGGTGTTCACAAATTCACAATGTAGGTTCGATTACCTGTGCACATACGGCACACACTGTGTGTGATACTTGTCTGCTACTGGAGTTGTTTATTGTGTCGTTTAGGACAGCTCAGGTGTTATATCCATGGATGTTTTTGCTACATACAGAACTAATACAGATATTCTCTACATGTTGTCCCCTAACATCATTTCTATGAATTCGTTAATTTTCTAGGTGGAGGTGACAACCTGTATGTCCACTCTGCTCACCAGGACTACAATGAGTACGCCGGAACATGCGAATCAATGGGTCTAGACAACACTACATACTCATACGCACCGTCTGTAAGAGATGCATTGGTTCTAGCGTCTGCAGACGCTGTCGGTGAGACAGACCAGTTTATTATCCATCCAGACTTTGAAGGTTACCCTAGCGGAGAAACCGGGGACTGGTCTGATCACTCTCCGTTTGCCTGTGCCGGAATTCCCGTCGCATATGTTGAAACTACCAATTTCAATATAAATGGGGAATATGGATATGATGGATATTCACAGACTACCAACCCCGCCATGTGGGATTGCTTCAACGAAACAACTATGGGCGCATGCAATCGTACTTCAGAAAGTAAATGGGGAAAGATCTGGCACACAGAATAGTATGTATATTCTTGTTCTTATACATGAGGGCAGTTTAGTGAAACCTTGTTCACAACTTGAATAATTTATGTTTTTAGATATAGATGTAGCAGTGAACATTCTTTTGCTCTCATCCACATCGACCAGTTAAACTCGTATTTATATACAAAATCAGTCCCGTGTCTATCATACTAACTAACACACCAAACGTTACACAGTGATCGCCTGGACGTATTGGAAGCAGCGTTCCCGGGCCGTGTCCAACAACAGCTCGGTCACACCGTCGACTCACTTATTACTTTCCTCAGCACTGGTGTGTATTTAGATACCGTCATTGCAGGAGAATCTGAGAAACCCCTTGCAAGTGACAAAGATAGGGAAAATGAACCGGAAAATCAACCGGACGACGATAAGCATGGGAGTACCACTGCGGCAGTGATAGTGGGGGTTTTGGCTGCTTTGATTGTGGCTTTCGCAGTTTATACGACATGGTTTGGAAGTAAGAGTGAGAGCGTGAATTCAAAAGCTACTGAAAGCTCTACGAATCTAGGAGTGTAAAAAATGTACTCGTATTTACATACAATTCTGACCTTTACGGATGCTCAACGATAAAAACATATTGTTTTATACTGTACTTACAAACGCACTTTGTACGGATAGTTGCCATACTGGTCTACATCACTATACGAGTATTGGGCATAAATACAGAGATTTCGGATATGAGCGTCCGATTTTGTGATACTTTATACTTGCCTTTTAAACATTATATGTCGGTGGAGCAAGTTGCGGATACCTGTGATGATATTCGGGTAACTATTTGTCAGTTATCTACTATAAATAAAACTATGCGCATCAAAGACAATACTCTATTGTCCATGAGAATGAACGATAGATGCAGACGATTGCAAATAGAATAAAATTTGATACAAAGATTGTATGAATTGGGAATCCTACTACATTCTACACTTTGACATGCAGGCAACACAGGAAACAGGTGGATCAAAACTACTTCTCATTTTTCGTGTGGTTCTGACTCGGGTAGCAACATGTTGCATTTGTTCGCACGCGAACGTAACGAAATTTTATGTAACAAGCTCCAAGGTTCTACCAAACCTGTCCCTCCTTCTTCATCATACATCGGTTCTTTCTCAAGCTCCAAGGTTCTACCAAACCTGTCCCTCCTTCCTCATCATACATCGGTTCTTTCTCAACTTTATACTTTCTATCGTACACACAAAGAAAATATGTTAAGCTAGTTTATTTGCTAAAAACTTGAACAAAGCCACCACTTGTAAAACAAAAACTCCAATTCCCGATGATTCTTCTCTTTTTGCCTTTGTATTGAACACTACATATATTCATATGTGCAGATCACTTAATTCTTGCGGTAATGCACAATTACCCAAAAGCGCCATCCGATCTAAAATTTCTAATGAAAGGGAGGATGTATGCATATGTGTAGTGACAGTTGCAACGATAGTACATTCATTGATAACAAGCACCATGATAATCCCGAATACGGTTGACATTCATCATGGTTATGTATGCGTAGACGATCCTCACCGCGTCAACACAAAGGGCATGTACAAATTGCCTGATCCTCACTCCCGTCCTACGCTCTCACACGCCATAACATCCTAAACTCCTGTGACCCGTGTATTAGCAAGGGTTATTATCTATTGCCGAGGGCGTCGTACTTATTGCTCAATGAAATATTTTTGCCAGCAGAGGAAGGTCCATCACCTCGATAACCATTTCGTACTGTCTTCATGTTCTTCATACCGGGTGCAGTTCTAAAAATGAAGATGGAAACAATTTAGTCATTATTTGCTCATGTGCTGTGTCAACTAGCGTTCTAAAACGTAGAACACTTACTGGATACTGACGTCTTTTAAATATCCTCCTCCTTCAACATAAATCATACATGTAGCACTAACAATTAACATACGGTTCATTTAGCCCCTGCGTCGTGTCCGCTAGCGTAGGAAATGCCCGGCTACTCACTGCGTTCTTGTTCATAGCTTTCGTCTTGCCCCATTGTTTTCCTTTAGACTCTTGCACCTCTGGCTCTTTCGGGACGGTACTTTCCTCTACATCAGCAGACTCGGGTTTCTCACCTCTGTATGTGAGGTCGAGTAAGTATGCGTAATTTAATGTTCGTAAGTATATACCTGTGCGCATGCGTTCATCCCTCCATAACGATCAAGGTGTTGGATAACCAAATGCACTGGACTCGGAAAAAAAATACCGGAACTGGGGGCTTGGTAATGTAGTGAAAGATGGTGATGAACTGCGTGGTTATGTATATACATACTCGTATACAAACATGATGGACAGACTTACAGTGAAAGATCGGCAACACGCAATCCTGAGTAATCGGCCACCAACTCTTCCTCTACAATCCATTCGTCATCCTGGTACGAATATTGGGAGATATGCATGTGTAAGAGCAATCAACAATGTCTACGAGAGCACTGAATCCCTCACGAACAATAAACACATATATTCTACATCAATGACAACTCGCAAGAAAACAACCATACTAACATTGACTGCTACTGAAAATGCTCTATGATTCTCATTCTATGTATTTGAGCTAAGCAACATAACTCCGCAAATATAAATATCGCTCTTCAATCTGTGTAGCTGTATATACGTCCCTGAGGACTGACTACAAACAGATCTTATCTAAGTGCCATGCGTTGTTACGTGTGCTTTCCAATATATTATATGATTCTATCTCAATACAGTACACAGCTGCATTCGTGTGTACGTATATAACATATACTTACGCAGAGGAAACATATATGAATTATACACTGAATGCACAATTCCTTTGCGCGCATGCAGTGGGAGTATCAAGTGTTAGTATGGAGTACGTTCCGTCAATATCACGTGACAGTTCTTCTTGCCACTCACCTAAATATCATATTAGGACTCTACAATTCCTTCATTCATCTCATATCACACATGGTAACCATGGTAAGTTTTGAGAACATTCAAGTAATCTTCATACAACTAAAATAATTACAACTTCGCTCTATTGTATCAGCTACATCGATCCCGATCCCACCAAACTCACAGAACATTCTCCATAACATCTCAAACTCGACTCACATATCCATAGGCATACAGCATACAATACATTCGTATAATACAAATACATTCGTATAATACTAACTCGGTAACTCTTTTGTTGAGCCAAGGACAGGTTTAGTAGATGTGTTTTGACTTTCAAACTGTAGTTGTACCTCAGTCTTATTCATCACACACAGCATCGCCTGTTAGAACTTCTCAGAAATATCACACACCACTCAAACAGTCGTGATGCATGTACCGAATGTAAACATACAGCACACAGTCATATTTTACTTACCGCGGTGGCCTTCATACTGCCAACAACAGGCTCGGTCGCCTCACGCGGGGCCGTGGGTGAAGATGCAGTTGCACCTGCCGGCGTGGCAGACATACCCTGTCCCTGAGGAACTACTGGTTTCGGTTTTGGCTTTGCCTCAGTGACTTTCCCTTTGTTCTTCTTCTTAGCATCCTTTCTGTGAAAATTTGAGTACCGAATTGGGTATTGATAAGACACAGGGGGTTGAGATAAGTATCCAATCAATTTAAACCGTTCTGGGTGTTATCATGTAGAATATAAAGTACTGTTGGTCAGCTACTTCCTCCATGGCATACTGAAGATGAACAAACATACTTGGACAATAAATAAATACATGATTCAAGACCATTTGAGCGTATGGACAACCAAATAAATACACGTGCGAACTTTCCAGAGAAAAGAATGGGAAATAGGTCTTTGTCCTACCAGGTAAACAACCCGATAAGTGTACAAAGAAACGTATGGAAACGCTCTGGTAGGTGAGTAAACATTAAAAGCACCCAAATAATTACAGTAACACAACAATAAAAACACACACACACGAGAATAAGCAGGCTCTTTTGGCAAAGCGAAGATAAAACAGATGGATATGTTGATAACCAAGCATACCTTGCGAAGAAATCGCTCAAGCTGTTCTCCGTCTTAGCGTTGGACATGATGATGAAAATTGATAAGACTGTGTGTGTGTGTATGTGCGTATGTGTATGTGTATGTACGTATGTGTGTGTGCTATGTATGTGTGTGTGTGTGCATGTGTGTGTGTGCGTGTGTGTGTTTATGTGTGTGTCAAGTGAGCCATTTTAAATATAGCGCATGCTGCACACGCAACACAAAACACAGTACCCGTTAATTGTCTTGTATTGCCCTCTCGATAACATGCATGACGCGGTAGTGAGCAATTAGGAACGTCCTGATTTATTATAAAATCGGCCCTACTATTTGCCCAAAAAATACTCAGAATCGGGTCTGTGTTTATACCTTTTTCGGCTTACTTTTTGGAACAGCACCCAAATCCTCTTAGTTCACCGAATCTCATAAAATTCCTAATTATAAACATTTCACCCCAGTCTCTTGCTTTCATCTTCACTAAAAAAAAAAACATTTCACCGCATCTCTTAAAACTTCTTTCATTGTAAATACGAAAAGAAGGATAGCTCCCGTTATCGAAATTCAACATTTAACATGAAAGTGTTTTCGTGATATTCCTATTTCTCAATCTTGAGCTCAATGAAAAAAACAGTATCTTTATGTCATAAACAGTAAGAAAATCTTCGCCACCCAGTCTTTTGAGATATTTCATCTTCCTCACTACGGGATCGCTTGCTTGTACACATTTGCGTTTCATATTTGAATCCCATTCAGAATTCATCTACATCAACAATGTCGTATTGAAGGAAGCCATAGTAGGTAGCATCACTGAAAAGCGCACTCTATTAAATGTCATTTCGACTATCTCTAACAGTGAGCTACTCGGATTGTTTAAGTTTGAATTCAGTTGTTATGTTAGTTTGTATGAACGAAGGCGTAGAACTCTGTTCTGGCAATAGCACAACATTCCTCTATCCGATACGAGCCCTCTCACCTTGGTTTGTTTACCCTCGACTTCGACTACTCTTTGTAGGCCAATCCCAGCTGGACATGTGGCCAGTATTCATGATACACGCTCTTCGGTTCACTCCATTTGGTGCATGACAGCAACGATGTCCCCAGCGATGAACCTACATGTCCTTATCGGTATCTTCAATCCCGTATTCTTTCGTTGTCGGGTGCTGAATACTTGCTGCACTTTAAAATCTCCTTTCCTCTCTTTCTCCGTTATTTGTTACCGAAATCTTAAAACCTAATGACTTGTAGGATCTTCGTCATATTGTAGGTACAAGAGGATTTCTCCAATTGAGCTGTGGCAGGTGGTATTTATAAAAGAAAAAGTAGTACAATGGTTATACACCATTATAACGCGTTGAACATGTGATATAGCTTACTTGACTATGCATGCAAAATATGTGCCTCTTTAAGGCAACCAGTAAAAATCTACATGTACGGATTTATTGACGTTTTCTTCTCCTTTTGTTTGCATGATCAGTTTTACACATGACATTGTGCGTACTCTAGATCCAAATAAATGAACTCCTTAAGTGTGTCTTTTCGTGTTTTACAAGTTTAATCCCTCACACAGATGAGTGAGTATCCAACTAGCAATAACTGCTCGAACTGCATGGTTTCTCTCATGGTTTGTAGTTCGTCGCCAATGATCCACCAGACACATTGATCCCATTACCTTGTGGATAGTATAGCTGCGGCTTCACATATGTAATTCCTCAGTCACACATTCCTCAAATTCCTTGGTGATATAGTTTGTCGACCTAATATCTGTAAAACAAGTTGCTGCCCATGTCTTTTCATGGGCTCTCAATGCAACGAGTGCTGTAGCCATCCTCAAAGCACAATGGTTAATCCTTTGAGTCCTCTACATGAGACTGCATGCATCAGGGGTAGAAGTAGGTCGGTCGTTAAAATATGGTGCTTGAATTTAAGGCAATGAATATGTATGACGAGGATATTCTTATGTATAAATCTTGAACATGTAATTTGAAGAACTTTGAAGCATAAAAGTGTGGACAATCGATGAGTCTTCCTCAATGGAAACAAAATCTGATGGGCCCGATTTGATACCACTTGACCAGTCACTTCCCAGAGTTGAGGCATAGGGCGGTTCGTATGTGGGACGCCAAACCGCGGGTCGCGCGCGAGTATTAAATCACCAAACACAGAGCTTTTATATGATCACAAGTATCGAGGAACTAACTATTAACATACATAGTGCTGTCCGCTTACTAGTAGCCCAAACCCAATTTTTTATTCAAGCAATGTCATCACTGGTGTCCCAGTCTTTCCGCAAGCCTACCATTCTGATCTGCTCTGGTTCGTGTAGGGAGAAGTCTTTTAATGCGCGACTTGCACGGTAATATATTCCTTTCGCGCACTGTTGTCAGTTTTGTAAATGTGACTCGAACTTGTCCGTACGACAAATTTTTAAAATGTATTGTATTATTATGAGTGCGATAGTATAATCAAAGATTATCCGTAAGGCAAACTAGAAACGTTTTATATAGTGGAGCAACTGATGGGTAGATTTATCCATCATTTTATTTGTGATGTTTTTGTGCTCGCAATTTTTTTTGTGTTCGATTTGTCTTGCAGTTTCTTGGGGAAGAGCGAGGTTGAGATATTATACGTTCGCGTTGAATGTTCATGTAGATATGCGTATTATATAATTTATGCACAATTTCTTTCTCACAGACAGTTAAATTGGATTATCATCAAATATAGTCTTGTGGTTATGAAGTTTTTCACTTCAGTATTTCTTTTCTTTTAACAGATACGCAGCAAAGATTCTTGGTGAGAACCGGCATGTGAACGTGGAGCTCGTAGACTTGACAGATTACCCGATGGCAGTGTATAACGGTGACGACGAAGAAAGAAATGGAATCCCTGAAGCCGCGAAGAAGCTCAAACAGAAGTTCATTGATAGTGACGGTCTTCTATTCACTTGTCCAGAGTACAACGGTTCAGTATGTGTCCCAAAATATTTCTGGTTGAGCTCTATATGTTTTTGTTGTGTGTCGGAAACCCAAAATTGCTGTAAGAATTATGCTACTGCGTAAATCAATGTTTATGAACTTATGTGTAATCACCGCACCATATGTGAGTATATGAGTCTAGTGTAGTGTATGCGTGATACTGTCAAACCACTTATTCAATGCATACTGATAGCATTTTATCTCCGGGTTCTAGGTGACTGCGCTTTTTAAGAATACTGTTGATTGGATTTCACGACCGCACTTGAAGGATGAGCCTACATATGTTGCCTTCAAAGTATGAAACCTGATAACACAAAAGCACAACGTGGACATATACCAAGCAGTATTGCAATCTCTCACACTAATGTGCATGTAGCATATCTGGTAGCAACAATCGTACGCACTTACATTAGCATACCTAATTCTTATCACCGCATTTCTGCATTTGAAAAGCTGAACCGGCTTGAATCACAATCTCCATTTGTATGTTGGTTGATAAACATCCAAGTTCAAGGTTTGTATGTCGACACGGGACTAACAAATATACCTTTACACTTAGGGGAAGGCAGCTGCCCTTCTTTCCACGTCCCCCGGTGGTTTGGGTGGCCTGCGATCTCTACACCACTATCGAGAGATCCTCACAAACCTCGGATGTAATATAATTGCCAATCAAGGTATTTATCAGAAGTTGGTGTATACATGGAGATTGTCTGTACTTGTGACAATGTCTTTTACCATCGCTCCACATAACCGATTGCGTCACATGCAGATATGGTTGTTTGGTTTCCAAAGTTCGTAGGAGCCTAATACATGCTATGAGTGGAGTTTTGTTTCCTAACATTTATTGCCTGTACTAACAACCCCGTTTCTCTTATTTGTAGCTGCGGTTGGTGGTGCATATAAAGCCTTCGACGAAGCTGGCGATTTGATACTGGAGTCACACAAGGGTATGGTGGTAGCAGTCCTTGAGCCCCTTATCAAAGTAGGTGTTTTCTAAGATGTCTGTGTCCAGAACACGGTTCATTATATAACCACAGGTGAAGTTGTCTCTTTATGCATTAGCCCTGCTTTGGGGTCTCTCGACGACAGACTTCTGTACCTTGTAAATTCGCATTTGTGTGCACAATACCATTCGAAATGCATATTCTTGATATATAATTTGTAAAGTAGTACATTTTCGTATGTGTATATCAGCTTTTGTGGGGTATGTTTTATGCTCGAGATGTTGTATACGTGACAAATCTTAGAAATATCCAATGTTTTTGTGAAACATATTCTCATCACAGTTATATGCACACATAACGTGCAATAAATGTAGTATATATATCGAATTGAAGTTCTAAAGTTGGAAAATGCTACTTTCTATTTTGTGTCTATTTTGAGTTTAGATCTCTGGGTTTACCGCTAACCAAGAAGTCGTGTGTCAAGTGGCTTCTCATAGTACTCCATGCGGCGAGTACGGCTATATCGATATCGCCAAATAGGCGTGGACCTTATAGATTCCAGGAAGCAACACATGCATTATTTCAAATCTATGGAACTCACAGGGGTTGCGAATATTAGTAGACGCGTGTGCAAGTTAAAACAAATACGAGGCAATGGAGCTTTGCATATGTACACCTATATGTCCAATACAGGGGTTTCATGAATGGCAGGAGAAACGCGGGTACCGAAGAGCAGAATGTATAGTTTTAATTGAAGTATAATTGAATAACATCATGCTTATGTGAGAGTGGGTGTTGTAAGTTGCATCAACGGAAAAACGATTGCGAGTTGATATAATTCAAGTCGGTGGGGTGCAGGTAAATTCTGTTTTGCAATGTTTCCTTTCCTTTCTCTCATTCTGATATAAAGATATAACAATCATCAATGAGTGAAAATAAACTCATGCAGAAAATTGACAGAAGTGTGCGTTGCCTTGGTAAGCTACTAACTGCAGTTAACATAATCCACATCAGCGCAAGATATACACCCATATTTTTCAATAGCCAATTGCTTGTGCACAATATGAGTATAACATGATGGAAAATAATTTCTCTTTGCCGCTACGTAGAATACGTTACGTCATATTCTTGTGCCTTAAACTTGACAAGCTATGGAGAACGTCGAGAAAGGTTTTCTCATTCAATCCAGTAATAGATTGCACTGAGGCATCTGTACTGGATGAATGAAACTTTCATACGTGTCATACTTCGCCCACCCACACATACGTTCACGAGCAATGGGTTATACAAGCTAGATCGACTGCCCAAGAGGTTATTTGCAACTCAACATACGCTTGACGATGAAGCACAATATATGTTAGCATCAACTGAATCATATCTCTTCAGGTAATCGTAAACATACTTATCTCAAGCAAATAGCTCACTATCACACACATAATCGTTGAATATCCTAATTGTTTTTATTATCGAAAGGGAATGGTCACGACAATGAAACCTTATATGTATATATGAAGAGTATTTACATTTCTTTACTTTCTCTTCGACCGGACGCGCGGCAGTTTGTAATTGCTCGGGGAGTATTCAAATTGGTACCAAAATCAGTCCAAATATCAGTATGTCCATACTATACTCGGGGTGCTGCACACCGCGAACAAAACAAAAGAAAGTCAGTTATCAGTTAGACAATAGTACAATGTTTTGCATTCACTGGCACACATTCTCGGTGTATTATATAGACCCGATACAAGTATAAAACATCTTTTCCCTACATATCCTACTACACAACACAGTATAGAGAAGAGCAACATAAAGTTTACTACGGAAAGGTGAAACACCCATATATTTATCGTTTTGGACATACGCATACCTCCAAAATCGTCTGGCATTCTTTCAATGTTATATCTACGTTGTGTGATGCCCATGATTGGAACACCGGGTACCTTTCTAAGCCTTCGTTTCAAATCCTTATCACAGGTCGCCACAATGAAACATTTGTGCTGTTTGTAACGTAAAAGAGATTTCGTTTCAACAAGACAAGGCAATGTGCATGAGCATGCTACTGTCATTTTATATCGTTTCTATGCAATCGATTTTTTATATACTAGAGGGAAACAATCCCAATAACGATTCATTCAACACACACATAACACAAGCGTACACGAGTATTCAACGACACAAGCATTCACCACCTTCATATATACAGTTGGCACTGAAAAATTTATTTGAGAATAGCTGATTATGAAATCAAAATTGGCAAGCGAAAGATACAAACAAGTATGGGAACGAATCTATATATTTACAACAAAGCCAACAAAGTGTGTCAATATGGGAAACCAAAATGCACAGTACGCAAGATGCCGAACAAATACGTATATCTATTGATATGAACTTTCATGTGTTTCATATGTAAATCCCTCCCAATACAAACTGTAATTGAAACAACAACAAAAGGAAACCTCCGTACAATGAATGTTTCTATACCTGAACTACTCTATCCACCAAACAGTCATCAGCGTATGTGCCCTTGTGCGAACAACGCAACCTCTTAAACCGAGGATCTTTGGCAATTCTCAGAGCTACGCGGTATTTGGATCCAAGCTTTTCCAATTCTGCCAGTACGCAGTCAGTGACACATGGAACGCACTTTGCAAACAAACAGTCCATGGCCGACTGTACAATCTCTAGCTTGTTTTGAATCGAGAAATTGATGAAATTCGTATCTATAAGAATGTGGTATGGAGGACCTAGCGACTGATTGTAGTGAAAAAAGAGAGCGGTGGATGCCTGCACCACCTTACGTGGCTCTAACGCAGCTGCTTGCTTCTTTCCTATCAACTCAGCTTTTTTCTTGTTCGCATCAAGACGTGGATCGGCCTTACTGACCATTCGCTTTACGGAAGCGTTACGGGTCTTCTTAGCCTTACCCATTGTGTGCGTATGCGTGAGAAAGAGAGAGAGAGAGAGAGAGAGAAGCGCGAGCGAGATCTCTGCAAGAAGACCTAGTAAGTGAGTTGAGTGAAAGAGAATGCTGCACGTGTTGTTAAGGGAAGTATGTGCGAGGCGCTAATATGACGGTTACAACACCACTACACAGTTATTACACGTGGGTATTCAACAGCTTCAATATATTAGGCCCATTAAAAGGCCAACTGATTTCAGCTATTCTGCATTGACTCTCCCAGTTTTGCTTAATGGTTTATTTTAGTTAATAGAATTTTTTGAGCGGGATTTTTTTTTATCATCAATGAGCATACACAGACACACTCACTCACACACACACACATACACACATACACACATACACACATTCACATACACACATTCACATACACACATACACACATTCACACACACACACACACATATATATATATATGTACGTCCACATGCATGTGTATATATGTAGTTAGGAAGAATCGAATAAGATTGTGGAATGTAACTTGCGGTGATAGACATGTTACGCTCAAAGAGAAAAACTCCTCGCGGAGACAGCCTTGTAGTTGTTAAGCCTCCTGATACCATTCCGAAGGTATGATTTCAAACTAGAGTACCGAAAGTTAAATCACATCGAGGCGCGTAAAAATGCACTTATAAACTATATACATATTCAGTCATTTCTGTCTGTCTCGTGTCCGCAGATGGCGCAGTCGAAACATGGGATCACTTTGTATATGTACACATGCAGTATAATACTTGTTTTATTCCTACGGTTAAATATAGTACTAACCTGTATAAATATATGCATAAATTTGTATCTAGTCATATTTCATGTATGGAAAGTCGTGGCGTCACATCTATTATAGCTGAGACATTCTACAGTTACGATTCCACAGTTAGAGATATTACAAACCTGTACATTACAAACCTGTATAGCTATATACATACATGTGTACTTCCATCATACATCATTTTTGGCAAACCATGGAATCACATCTGTCATTACTAAAACACTGTAAACAATTTATACCTATATTACGATTCTACGGTTATATGTATAACAACCTGTATCACTCCTCAAGTACGGCAAACCGTGGAATCACATTACTATGACTGAAGCATAGTAAACTAAAATACTTGCACACACGAACACAGGTGCCACTACAGCAGAACCCAAGAGACCTTCGTCGTCTCCAGAAAGAGAAGAGAAAGAACAAGGCAGTATCATCTAATACATCGCGCAGTTTTCTTGAAGACGACGTTTTGAGTTGTTGGACATCTGAAAGGCCTACAGAGAAAGGTATGACGTACCAGCTGATTGTGGATACGACCGTTGTTTTGGGATCAAATTAGCAGAAATCGAGCGTCATACTATATATATAAATATATGTATCTTCGCTAGGAACTCGCGGAGCAAGTATTGTCCGCATGTATAGTTATCAAGTTTCAAGTATGAATACCTCCTTCTCCATAGTTCTATATAGAGATCTTTGTGCGTATAAAGTTTTGTGAATCTTATGGCAATCTTCTTTTTTAATTCTTCTTCAAATTTACCAATGTTCACTTTCTCGTTGTCTTCACGTTTCCCCATAATGCATTTAGTCAGCAACGTTGTAGCTTCTTCATTGTCAAGCGACATTAGGCGGCAAAAAAATAGATACCACCAGATTCCCATAGTAAAACAAAAGCCAAAATCAGCCTTTTCTTTGTTCTCTAAGGCGATCAATATAAAACAACCGGACGAGAATTCATCACAGGCCAATCGTATGTGATATGCTGATAAAACTAATTCACAAACATGTATGCACACAGATTCTCTCGCATAGACGTGTACACAAGGACTGAACAGGAGTTTGTGTCTATAGTTCATAGTATGTTTAGCTGTCAATAATATTTTGTTATCACAAATCGCAAGAACAGTGCTGTGCAAACGCATTCAGATGAGTCGATAGCTAACATACATATTTCCCTTCACCAATGTACTACTGACATCCTAGGACAATCTCCACGATCTCCCCGGAGGATTCCAACAGTGAGCAAATGTGATTCCGTATTCGAGGTGAGGTACTTATACATATGATAAATGGTGCGGTAATATATACTCTGAATGTTTGCGCTCATTTCTTCGTATATGTGGTTGTAAATGGAGAATATTCACGAAGACAATGAGTTATACTGCGACTTCACATTGCGTTGTATATACATACATTCTCGACGTAGTATTGTAGTACGAGTCTGCTGATAACTAACTTCAATACTACACGCTCGTTGATTGTTTATTCTGACCGATTTGTGCTTTTGTTTGCATGTAGGAAACATTATATCAATCTATTTACTAGGCAGATATTAATTCTTGTTCTTGTGGATTGAATCCCTTTATGTTGCTCTCAACTGTAAGTGCCTGTTTGTGAGTATATGTATGTATATGTGTTTGTATTTGCACCTAATAACAAATTATCTCGTGTCTCGTGTACTCTTTACCAGAAGCCACAATCTCCGCGGAGGAATGCTGCGAACAAGAGCCCAGTGAACAGTTCCGCTAATGGGCTTCGAGAAAAGCCCAGCTTAATGAGAAGAACCCTGTCTCTTTCGCAGCCACACTCGAAGCCAAATTCCGAGAGTGTACGTGACAAGTTTTCGTATTCATATGTTTCAAGCTTGTATGTTTTATTGTTCATTTTAATTAGCTAGTATCGGCATTACTACACATACATAGTCGCGCTCATGTAAATGTGCGTTGTGCGAAGTAAACAGTATTTTAGATGTTGTTCTTTAAACGGTTGAAAATAATATGTCTATCCTTGTATTCACTTCAGGAGTGTGATTGTATGCAAAGTATATACAAGCAGTATTACTTCTTGCCAGTAGTAATAGATGCAAATGATTTGCGTACATTGACCGTTCCTGATCTGATTGGCTACACTAACATGTGATATATGTGTATAAAAATTAGACGCTTAGTGCGTAACGCTTGTGATAATTTACATAAGTGCAAGGTCCGTTGTATTCTCATGTAATTTTTTTTGCCTGTAATGGTGCTATTTGCCTACAGGCACCTATGTATATTATGCTTTTCCATAGAAGCCTTGAGAACATCAATCTAGTTCAGACCTTACGGCGAATCATAAATGTGTACTTTTGTGTATCCGTATTAAATTTTATGCAACTCTCGTCCTTCGTTTACTGTGCGTGATCGAAGATTTATGTGCGTTCATACATTTTATCATGAAATACACACCACACTTGTGCATTTGCATAAAACAAGAATCATCCAGATCATGGTCAAGCTACAGTCCTTCTAGTTCGCACGAATAACATACGTACGTACCGACGCAAGTTTTGCCACCATCAAGCCTCACTCTTGTACTTTCGCAGACGGTCCATCTTCCAAACGTGATGCCCGAAAATAGTCATCCATTGAGTGTCCAAAATGGCCCTTTGACCTCAACTAATGCAACTACATCTAAACGAAAATTAGGTTAGTTCCTATTTGTGTTCTTATTTAGATCCTGGAGCCTCTGTCTTTATGTGAGTGGATATATATGTGCATTCAGTATTGAATTTGTGAAATGTACCAACCGAAGTAACAACAGTTCGGTGTGAATTTAAAAGAAAACTTGGAAAAAAGGAGAGGGAATATTATTATATTTCCCTTCCCCCCCCCCCCCCCCCCCCTCTCTCTCTCTCTCTCTCTCATTTCGTCCATCCATTACAATACCATCGTTATTGTTCATGCCCAACTTAATCTGGAGGTTCGAGCAAGTGAGATATCATTTTGTATTAAGCTATTATCATTCTATATTACGCTCTTGATAACGTTAACAGCCATATGTGGGACTCCCCATAATACACTGGTCACACGAGCAATGCAGACACCAGCTCGCCTGATTTTGCCGAGAAAACGATCGAAATTGATCATGAAAACACAAAGAAGGGTGTGTATAAGCGTGTATGCGTGTCTATAATTGTGTGTTCATGTAATTGTGCGTTTGGGGGAGGGGGGGTTGTCTTACTCCTGTGTATTGAGAGCAGGTACATAATAACGTCTCCAGATATCGCACTTGTGTTATTGTTTGGTATTGTTGCAATATAGCAAATGTGTTGAAGTTCACGTATCCGTGCTTTTGTTGTTGTGTATACACTCGGGTGGAGTGTCTATACGCCGATTTTTTTTTTTCGACATTGATTGGATGCAGCTATGTTTGATAGAAACGTATTTACACATAAACTATATACATAAAACGTGTTGTACACATTCTCATTCTGTACTTACACTGATCTATCTCCCACACCTCAAATTTGTGCAGAGCATAACCCCGCCAATGGATTGGTCACTGAACTCTATGGTGCGATTCATAAGTCCGTATGACTTTGACTGGTGCAAAGGGTTGAAATCACATATTCATGTGAGTGTACCCTTTGTGCGTGTACATGTGATTGTGTGGGTATGGGTGTGGGTGCGCGAGTTTCGTATCGTCGGTTGATCAAAATCAAAATGACGCGCGATTCATAGGCCATTCGTTTATATTGATGTGTTTTATCACCTGTTTGTTGCGGCTCGTTCCTTTGTCATCGCATAGTACATATGATTTGTATCCGTGGGTTTGGTTGCGTGTAATGTTTTGTTTATCTACATTTGCCACAACTATGTATAGAGATATATTATAGTATACATGCACGTTGCGCTTTTGTTTATGTGTATATGTATATACAGGTGTTAGGGTTTAAGAAGAAAAGTACTCCTTTTAGTGTATTGTGTCAAGGTTCAAATATGTGCGCGCTTTATAGTAATATTACGTATTTCCCGTTGTTTGCGCTGGCCGTTAGAAATTATTTTACAATATGACAAAGTTATTTAACAATATGACGAAGTTATTCATGAAACAAACCCCTTCCCTTAGCCACGAGGACTTTCAAATGCCCTTCGATGCATACATGACGAAGAACTGCTTACAGATTACAATTTCGACGATAGAGATGTAAGTGTGACAAGACGCTGTCTATATGTATGCGTGACGTTCGATACATGAGCTCATTTGTAGTATGAAATATCTGTGAAAATTCCCGTGCACCTTCAGTACATATAAAATAACTACCTTAAGTCGGAGTTCGTTATGGAATTTTTACAATGTCGAATATGTCTGTAAGTTGCACTGCTTTATCATATACAGACATATTTAAACCTTCCCAGTCATACTGCACAGTCATAGTCGTTCTTCTGACACTCATCCACTCGCATACAAACTGTAAACGTAATAAGATGGAGAAGCTATACGATAGAGCATCTGCTGAACTACAGAAAGCATTGATCTATTGGGTATTTAACCCGCAAACAAAGGACGATGAGGATTGGGACGATATGCAATCCACATTGTAAGTATATACGACGTTACAATACGGCGTATTTGGCTGTGCTTGGGCGAGCATGAGTTTGTACATGCCAGATTTACACCAAAGCTAATGTTTCACGTGTGCCATTTGTGTATAGTACATTGTATCTCATACTTATCCTGCACAATTTCAATCCTGGATCCAGGGAATTGTGGTAAATTTAATTTAGACTCTTTAAGTCTCAATAAGTGTGTGTTTGTCTACATGTACCGTGTCATGCTTGTCGTGAATGCCGATTTTGTTACTCCATGTATGTAAAATCAGCACACTCATCAACAGTCGTGTTTCGTCAAACTGTTCTTGATTTCCATACAAAGTTTACTATTATAGTTTCATGTAAGTCTTTATAACGTTGTTACGAATATGTAATCTGGGTGTCACAGTGTTTATTTCGGCCTTCATATATGTTGCTAGTCCAGACTCAAATGCTTTCCTTTGAGCTCCCCGTAACATAGACAGATTCAACACTGTAAATTCATGACAAGGCTTTCATCATAATCCGGAGCATAGCCACTCCTCTGTGTGGCCATATCTGTACTAACCTATTGACCCCTAGAATAGTGTCATAACATTTTAGTGCGTATGGAATTATAAGTCAACTATTTCACTCATAGTCATACATTTGCTGTTCTGTATTGCAGTGAGACCAGCTTATGCTCTCTATACGAACAGATGCAATGCAAATTGTGTCCCTACTTTTACATACAGGCAAAGGTATGTTCCGCAGTTAAAGTCGTGTGTGTTTCTATACGTTGGTCTCGTTATAAGGCGTATCTTTTTTACATGCATGGTAAATATTCTAGCAATCTATCATTCTATTCAATCATGTGGAGGGCTCTCATTTATCTGTTGATACACTCAGGCTTTCACGATACTTTTCGTGGGTGAAGGATTAGGGGGATGTACACAACGCACAGCTCGAGTGTCTTCATCTACACCAGGCCTGCGAGCCCTCCTGGCAGATGAGGGCATCGCGTTCGATATGCCGGTGTGTTATATATTGTAGCTACCTATGTAGTAGGTTTTTTTATATGAGGTTTTTTTTCATGATGCAATATTTTACAGAGTACGCCATTCCGTATACATATTCTGTGCATGAATAGTTAGTATTGGGATGGATATACATTGGTTGTTTTTTTTATAGGTTTTCTTCTTATACTCTTTCCCTAATTCATATACCGCTGTGTTTATACACATTGTTTATTATCTTCCCAAAAAGTACGTATCACTTCTTGCGTATGTACTGCATATTTTTGAAATATTGTACAAGGTATTGTTACTAGACACATTGTAACAAGAGCACAGGGGGGACAATCAAAACCCTGATAAACACGTTTCTCAACCGTGTGTCTGCGGTAACTGACCACCCGCCAACAATAGTGCATCGAAGAAAAAAGGGTTTGGGGTACTGCAACTATGCGAGAACGACGATAAATCCGCGCACAACATTGAGTACACATGTGAATGCCCTCCTCTGGGCACGCACGCGAGTACAGGAATACGAAATATACCTACATACACACTTAAACGTTGCACGCACTCACACATAATCGCGCATGCACGCATAATGTTCATAACACATATTACACGGCTCATAGCACTGGGAAGATGACTCGGGAAACCGGCTCGACAACTATCTATCTGGATCTGAGGGCGAAGAAGATAAAGATGGCATTGAATATGAAGGTATAGACACGGTGGACGACATAGAGGCCGCGACCCAGTCACAATCGGGATA
Organism: Creolimax fragrantissima; assembly: GCA_033442365.1. NCBI lineage: Eukaryota > Ichthyosporea > Ichthyophonida > Creolimax > Creolimax fragrantissima. The sequence continues at coordinate 692,157 of JAWQFL010000016.1, read as the reverse complement.
CGACGGTGGTACATACAGTGCAAATCCGAGCGACGGCACGTCTAAGTCCATGTTGCTGTTTAAGGGCCAAGATGTGTCCTTATTTTATAACTTTCTGGTGAATGGTGAGGGGGGGTCACATATTGTATCTACGGCTCTGTATGCCCCATCCCCTTTTAGTAAGGCTACATTGGAAACTTTAAAGGTGTGTGTATTGTTGTGTTTGAACTTGTGGTGATGTGTGTTAGTATAGTTATGTGTGCTCGCATGCTTCATATACGCGAATGCAGAATTTATGTGTCTTGCATGACGTAGAATGAACGCCACTTAATATCATCTTACTGGTATTGGCAGTCCATGTAGTAGCGCAAACCATACAGATATCTACCTATATGATATTAAAGCCATTACCAATGAAAATCCTGGTTATTTTGGGCAGGTACTGCCTTTGGTATGGGTAGACAGTATACACTAAATCTATGTGCGTGTGTGTACATTGGCGACGGTTTCATATTCGTATATTTGTTGTATGTGATTTGTGAGAAGTTTGTTTTAATTATTTTTACATGTGGGTTTATATTTTGTGGATTTTGCCTTGTGTTCAACTGTAGGGCTTGCGCAAATCTAGCTTTTAATGATTCATATTGAAATGCTAAGGATTGCTTCAAACTTAAAAGTATTAATATGATCTATCAATGTTCAGATTAGACGTAATCGCCCTATGGCTGGGGCTGGACAAGACGCTGCACCAGAATTTCGGTTTGAAATCGAAGGTCCCGTCATGCCATTGTGTTTGAATAGGATTACAAGATTGTTCACAACTACACAAGATGCCACATTTAAAGTAGAACTGTCTCCTTATAGCCACTGTAAAGTATGTGATATGATCTAGGTTTTCTATTATACGTGACTTGTACCAGTACACTGACATGTGTTCATAGTGATCTGTGTATATACGCGTTATACATATACTTGAACCAATCAACACAAACTCATTCTTATTCGATCAGATCCTCATGTTAATCTATCACACTCTTCTACATTATCTTTTTTCCACGTATGAAATGGTACATGCGATACATAGGGACTGAATGTGCATGCATCATCCAATGATAGCAAACTTGCAGCCTTGGTTAAACTACCGCCAAGGTATGTGCACCCAATTGCTCTCAGTAGGTCTTCACTATTTGAGTTTATTGTATCGCATTCGATTGTATGTTTGTCTTGGTCGTGCCTGTGTATGACCGACTATATGCTGACGCTGCATATTCGCTTCTGTGTTTGTGTTGGCTTACAATTAGGTTGCCTACACTAAGTGCAGAAGATTCGTTGACATTAGCAAACAGCTGTGGTATCACCACGACCGAACTTAGAGCTCTCTCTTGCCCACCTTCTGCTGAACTGGCGTCAGTGCGCCGAATTGAATGCACTAGGTCTGATGAGCCGTATGTATGGATGGCGAGCTAGCAAAATATAGTTAATTTTAATTAAAACATGTAACTTGCCATAGAGATTAATTTAGCGACCTGATATTCCCGTGTGCTAGAGTGCAAGAATTAACACAGAGTATTACTGAAAGAACAATCGGATCAAACGATCGATATTTGACGTAAAATACTCTTACCGCATTTCCCATAACCTACGATTCAACCATATTGATTTAAAAATGTTGAGGTGTGCGTATTTTGCTAGCACATGAATGTAATTTCAAAAAATGTTGTCGACAATTGTACAAGTGCATGTATTTTCGCATTAATGAATTTGCGTCAATCGTCTGTAATATATCGTCCGCTAAACTACTACTTGTGTGTGCTTGACATTGAATGTAAGTGGTCTATCAAGAGCAATCAATTAAGTATGTCGCAATTAAGCTAGAGTTTCTTGCTGAAGTGTGTCACCAAAAAAACGCTAATATCAAAAAAGTCGCATATATTATTACAATTTTTTTCGGCAATGCTACTGTAATCCATGGTAGTTGACGTGGCAACGAAATGTCAGTTTACTCGCTCAACGTCTCATTAGCTACTATTTGTCCAGCTATGTACATATGATAGGATCCTTGTCGTAAAGGCTTGCACTTATATACATCTTCGCATGGTCACCGTATGCCACGCTCACTGCCTCTCTACACGCGCACAACTACAACGTATCTCATCCCCACTTGTGGATATCATGCTTGGTATCAGAAAAACAAGCTAGCTATCTCAGCTCGCCCTATCGACTAACAAAGACGTCCAAATATCTTCACACGTCAATATACCAATACAAATAGCGAGAACGACTATCGAAACTCACCCTGTAACCTCAAAGGCGTACTCGCCATTTAAAAACAACCTATAAACCAGACAGAAAAATTTACAATGGTCTTATGCTGAAATACCCTTCAACAAACATCGCTCGAATACAGAATCGTGGTCTTGCTCATTTAGATAAAATAGTTTATATTTCCTCTCATTATTTCGTTCTCGTTGATTACTTAACATGTCGTCGGTTTCATACATCCACTCAGTTCTCTAGTATGTCATTGATAGCTGTATGAACTGCATATTCACATGTTTTAAAACACACATCATTCAAGACAACAAAATACACTCTCACACACATACAAACATACACACATACGTAGTAGACATATAGTTCATTCACAGACACACGTACATATATAAACATATATGGCGAAAGAGAAAGAAAATTCAACAACAAATTAATAAACTTGCTCTATGAATGTTATAGAATGTAAATTTTAATAGTATTGACGGTCGGATCACAGTCACGGCTCCTTCAAAACGTCATCGCAAGCTGCAGGAACTACGAATACAATCGTATATATAAATTTCACCCATGTACACCCATGTACACCCATGTACACATACAAAAAAAAAAAACAGCATGGTCGCACAAAACCGAATATGCACATACATGCAGGTTACATGCATAGAAACGTAAGAATATATCAGGCAAATAAAGAGAGGAAACAGAAGCAGAAAGTGGAGCAACAATTAGAATTTTGTGCCATTTCAGATGTGATTCTACAAAAGTGAGTGGAAAGGAGATCATGTGCAGCATGTGTGTGTTGGTATGGGGAAGACACATACTTTATCATAAGGCATTTGAACAACTCCTGTTCGCTGGTAGTCAAGCACCATGAATCCATCGGTGAGCGCTCTCATACGAACAATACAAGCGACAAAATCGTCGAAACCAATCTGTCCACTCGAGTTATCTGAATATCTAGTGTGAACACATATGCATACGGCTTATGAATATTTTGTATCTCGGATACATTCTCACGTATCAATGATGGTGCGCATAATGTCGAATGGGAGAGCACATTAGGTCACATGTCCACCAGTAGAACGACAATGAATACATAGGATTCCATGACTGCGATACATTGATTGACTGGTAAGCTAACATGTATGTCGCATATAGATGGACACCATGTTTTATTGATATACTAATTAACAAACATGCACACATGGAATTACACATATATGATGCTCGATCGATCTCTGAGGTAACATCCAGTGAGTCACTGCAACATTGAGCATGTCATGAGGTATTGGCCATTTCACACAAGATATGCCTGTCACTTTACGCAAATATGTATGTGCATATGTATGTTCCTATAAACAATACAAACACAGCACACCATGCATAGAATCAAATATTGACAATAAAGAGAGGGAAAAATTGGGAAGACGGTTGATGTGTGAACTGTTTTAATACGTATTGTCAATTCTGCTCACCGTCTATATATATTACACGTGCGGAACATATGACACAATCACCTTAATGCCATGGAGTGAATAGTCTGAGGTGACAATCGGTAGCCTAACTGTGAAATGCATTGCAAAAGCTCCCTCTCGTCCACAAACCCGGACCGATCTACAGGTGACGTAAGAAGGAAGTAAAAATATAAAAATTGAATTAGTTACGTGTCTATGGGAAGTTTAGTCACGGAGGACTTTTTTCATACCATGCTTATGTTATATCGTTTCATATCTACACACACACATACATACATACATATACATATGCACGTATGTATATATTCGTACACAGACAACCCGGTAAAAATAAGTACAGACACCTTGATCCGCTGCGACGAAGACCTGTTTCCAGCCATTTACGATTCCCCTGTTACAATTTAAAAGTATATATATCTTCATGTCAGTGATAGTTGACAAATTTTATATAATGTGCACGTGTTGTTCTTTCATTATTCATGTGCATATATATATATCAACAGGCAATACGTATCAGCTCGCCATAATTCACACAGTCATCGCGCACACGAATGAATATCAGACACTAAAACATCATTCCTATACCAGCTTTTTGCATACAATCGTATCATACACATGCATTTTCTGCGAGACACTGACATTTGTGCTCCATGGCGATAAACAATTAAACAAACCACAATACGAACATACCATAAATTACGAAATTCATCAAAGCATAGCGTACCGTTTTGCTATGAACAAGATTAGGATTAGTACTAAATATACTAGCAAAGGTGTTGTATCCTTTGAGCATGTTACGGTAAGTATACACTTGTGTGTGTGTGTACCGTGTTTAAGTGTATACGAAAGTTTTGCACATTGTATGTGATCATGCATTTCAATACACTAGTCACTACTACCATATAGGCCTTCACTGGCAAATTTACAACATATTTGGGATTCTTGAGGGTGGTGTTCAAAAACCGAAGAAACAATCACAACGCTAGTTTGATTAAGAAAGAGAGTAACAAACTTTACGAAAAATGAGTCAAATTTACAGGCGCGATTGTGTTTATGTGATGTATGCAAGTGTGGGAAAATTCTAGGTCATTGTATTTGACCATGTATTGTTGCGCACGACATCGATACAACTGAACGTCCAAACTGTCAAGTACAGCACATACAAATGACGTGTTCTCATAATATGACCATCAAACAATACGGGCGGTATGAATATTTTCATAAACACCCTCGCGTGCGCGTGTATGATAAGTATCGCTTACATCCTTATCCAGCATGGCAATCATAAGTCGACATGTCTCGGATGAGAAAGGCTTCCACGACCCAGAGATACCACTCATAGTTAGACATCGCTGCAGCTCGTCCTGGTCAATACTTCCACTTCGATCGCTGTATATCACAAAACCGCAGCAAACGTTACAGAACTAAAATTTATGGTATTCGTTTGCTCATGTCCCACAAAACTAAGTCTACAAGTACAGCATACGTGTGTGTGTGTGTGTCAAGAATTACAGGTTTACCAACAACAAACTGTAGGTTCCTTATACTTACCTATCGACCGACAAAAACCATTGATAAAGAGGATCGTTCGGATTTGGCGGAGGTGCCTGGTTGGGGTTGTACGAACCGTATGACATCCTAATGAATGTGCGTGCGAGCGATTGTGTGTATATATGTGCGAGTAAGTATGTGAGAGCGTGTGTGTGCTTAAGTATATGTATGTATGTGGGATGTTGCACCGTCATCATCTATCTATCTGAACGTGTTTTTGTTTATGTGAGGTGTGTGTACTTCGTGCCATCGACTGGGTCAACACGTCGACGGCCGGCCTGCCCACAAACAACACAGAGTCGCCGATAACAAAATTAATTCTACGATATAAGAGGACTACAAGACGAACTAGTTTAATCGAAAAATTAATTTTCTAAACCTATGTGTTATGTCTTCACTTGGTGCAGGCAAAACGGGACCGTTCACTCTTCAAGCTTCGATCGAATGACCGTGTTTCTCCATACATTCACGTACCACAAATTTCCATGGATGGCATTCTGGGTATTTCTCTGTACACTGTTACGCACATTTGTTTCTTAATTGTACACCAGCCTTCCTTGTAATACCCGTACACTTTGTTTATGTTGATTGACGGTTGAAGACGTATATGCGATTGGTATATGTAGATATAAATAACCTGATTACGAATACTATGTAGATTGCAAACCTATTTTAGGATGAAATATTAGAACAAATAGTTTATTAATATATTCAGCAGTTTAAGCAGTAAAAGTGGTTTATTTTCAAAGTATAAATGTTTGCTACGGACGTGTCACAACCTATGCGTTCATCTCCTTGTTATTTATGGCGAATTGGGCCATTCGTTCTTCGATCTCGGGGCGGAACTTTCGGATCAAACCTACAGGAAAAGTATAAAAAAGGGGAAAACATTAGACTTGAAGAAATATGTAACACAGCAAGTTCAGAAGTGTGTAGAAAGCAGCTGCTTTTATCAACAATGCAAACGACTTACTCATGGCAAAACGATTGTTGAAAATGATATAAAACCCTCTTTGCATCAGGACATCCAAATATACACAAATATATGCACATCATGTGTATGCATCAATGTTCATTTTTATGTTACGCAAGAGTACCTTGGACAGGCCATGCGGCAGCATCACCCAAAGCGCAGATAGTATGGCCCTATGAATTAGCCAGTAATCGAACAAGTACAAATTAATAAGACAGAGAAAATTACAAATACAGAGTGACGTGCGTACACAACCAGGACAACCAGTCGTAACACATGAAGTCGTCCACAAGCGTGAAGGTGGATGGGACATACAAACCAAAACTTAAAAAATAAGCAATACGCGAATACCGAATCAGTGGGTAATTATTTTGACAAGAAAGGCATATCCGTTGCATACTTGAAACATATGTAGAGATATAAAAAGAAAATATATATTGTATATTTTATTCAGAACTAATCCAACTGAACAAAGGTTCTGAAACATGTAACCAACCAACATATATACATAAATATATTCAACGTATGGTCCAAAACAAACCTCAATCTGTCTGGTAAGTTCCTCCAACATGTCGATCTCAGCTGGCTTGGCATCACCAGTGACGAATCTTTGCATAACCTTGCTAACCCATGTCGTACCTTCACGACAGGGTGTGCATTGACCACAGCTCTCATGCTAATAAATATGGGATGATGTATGTTGACGGTTAATATTCCGCTTATGTGCGCCGGGAAGGTGAGTGGAGGACAACATACAAACAAACTACACACCACTAGTGAGAACTTGTGCTATTACATAGATGAAATAACAGGTGAATACATAGTATGGGTGTAGAGGGAGAACGGGAATGAGGAAGGTGATAAACCCATGACTTATAAAGCAACAGTGCAAATGCATCGCAAGATGCATACTGTGAGGGGTATAAGGTATTAGTATAAATTACTATTATACATATACTTCATCCATTATGTTGAATATTTATATATCAGTTGACAAACAAAACGTGTGTACATCTGCTCGCATAGTAAGTAAACATAGGTATCTCGCCTCACTTCGTAGTACTTCGATTTTCTCACAAACATGAGCAAACACACATTTAGATATGTATGTTTATGTGCACACATATATACAGGTTGTACTCCCTTACCTGATAAAAGTGAGACAAACGTGCAATCATAGCAATCATGTCAGTACTCTTGTCCATCACAATGACGGCTGCAGTTCCTAAACCACTAGTCATATCCTTTAGTGCATCAAAGTCCATAAGAACATTCGAGCAGTCCTCTTGATTTAGAACAGGCACAGATGATCCGCCAGGGATAACGCCCAGAAGATTGTCCCACCCTCCTCGAACACCTATACATAGATACAAGTATATATATATATATGTGTGTGTGTGTGTGTGATGTGAGTGGTATGTTTAGAGGGGTACGCGCGGGGGGGTATTGACTGCAAGGACTAAGCGCGTGCGGGTGGTGTGCGGGGTGCATGTACGTATGTGTACATGGCGTTGAGCTCGAACACAACTAAGAAGGAATAGCTCGGGCATATACTTTCATATGTGCGTACTCTTTACTCATTAGATGCAACACGAAAGGCATACAAGCTTTGTATACATCTCGTAAAATAAATAAACATAAATTTCCTAAATTTTCTAGCGCATGCAACCACTCATGGAGAGACAGAAGAGTGAGAAGGTGCGAGTGAAGGTGCACAGAAACATGCGTTTATGTCAAAATACACACGATCAAGATACAATTTCATAAAACATACCACCACAATGTCTCTCCAATAGCTCTCGCAGTGGAATGGACATCTCTTCCTCAACTGTACATGGATTGTTGACGTGTCCAGAGATACAGAACAGCTTTGTGCCTTCATTTCTAGGGCGCCCAAAGCCAGCGAACCAAGATCCACCTCTGCACGAATAAAACGTTGGGATTTTTTAAGTGAAACACGCATGTATTTCTAGCGGTGCTTGACTTAGAACACATACGAACACATACGAGCGAGCAGTGTTCACAGGTCAATGCACAGGTATGTATATCGATGGTATTCCAGCTGACTGCACATATATTTGTGAATGTGTACACAAAATAGTTGGTGCCCTTATCGCATATGCCTATGTGTGTGGAATATAAACGTGGAAGTACTGTACGTGAATATGTAATGCATTCCCTACCTGCGGCAGATGGTGGGGGCAACAGCGACAGTCTCTACGTTAGCAACAGTTGTTGGGCATCCGAAAACACCGATGTCAGCAGGAAACGGGGGTTTTAGGCGTGGCTTTCCCTGTGTATTGAAAGAACACCCCGTGCCAAGTTTGTGCATGGGTTTTTGAGTATGAAAGTGCGGCATTGCGTGTGTGAACGTATGCTGGTCGTTGTTGTTGTTGGATTTTGAGTACATAAGTGAGAATAACTATAAACAACAATAGTAAAATATGAACATATACTTACGGGTATATATACTGTAAATTTTGTGATGCACACAGTGACAGCAATAAGAACTAAAAACAATCGTGTATAAATGCACAGCCCTGGATAGATAGTACACACAGAAAATGCAGAGAGCAATATAATTCTAGGATACAGCACGAATATACTCGCATATGCTGATAAATGCACACCATATGTATATGTATTTCAACTAGTCATAGACTATGTGCAAACAAACATAGTCAATATTAAGCAGTGCAATAAATCAATATCAACCATGCTCACACTTATTAACCTGCTTGCCCTCGAGTGACTCGATTAGCGATGTCTCCTCTCCACAAACATACGCACCAGCTCCTCTATGCATGAATACATCAAAATCGTATCCAGAACCACATGCATTTTTTCCCAAAAGTCCAGCAGCATAGGCTTCCGAAATGGCATATTGGAGATTGCTTGCTTCATTGTAGAACTAACAGGCAGGTTGCGATGAGTGAAGAATGGCGTGTTTGTGTGAGATATTTTCGGTTGGTTCGCTGGCGTTTTAAAGGTATCCGTATGAGTGCACAACAATGAAACGCACACCCATAAATCTGGACAGACACAACTACAACGTGTACAAGTATAATTATACGTACATACAAAACAACAGCTCATCACGTGCATGCGTTTCACAAGCATTAGTATATATAAAAACTAAGAATATACCAGACGTATAGTCACCTGTGACAAGCATAGAACATTTTACGGTAGTCAGATACGTGGTCACGCACATGTGAGTATGTACCTCTACATCGTTCATTTCTATGTACCGCGAAACGCATGTAGTCAATATGTACAACTTACACTTGCACATAATACATGGTAATAAGCAAATGTGTAAAAGAGGAAAACATACTTCTCCTCGAATGTAGATGTAGGCGGCGCGTGCTCCCATGGCACGACCAGCAATAAGACAGCCTTCCACCAGGGTGTGGGGATCATGTCTCATAATTTCTCGGTCTTTACATGTTCCAGGTTCTCCCTCATCAGCATTCACAACTAAGTACTTGGGTCTCCCATCTGAGGGCTGTGAAGTGAACATGGGTATGTGTGTATGAATGCGGCAGTATGCATGGGTTGACGTGGTATTAATTTTGTTGTTCTGTATGCTCTCGCTCCAAACATTTCATACAATTCAATATAATATATGTTTGCGCAATTTATAGTATACACAGTCGCATATGTACTATACACATACAAGTAACAATACGAACATAACATTGCGTACACTATACAATCACATACTACATGTTTATCACATAATTAGATGAGAATCCCAGTTTCCATCATAACACGCATTGCTTGTATATTCACTGATACGCTCATACGATCACATACCATTAAACGCAAACAAAAGTACCTTGTTCATGAAACTCCACTTCAGTCCCGAGGGAAAACCGGCACCTCCACGACCACGAAGACCTGTATGTACCAAGGTGGAGAAAAAAATTGAACGTTACTTTCATGAACTTTGTACTTCGGAATATCAAAGAAAAACTCTTTATTCGCAATGCATGGCCAAAACCAAACATATTCACGCATACACAATCAAATACACGCACAAATACACCCCCAAAACTATAATATATCACATGGAAAAACAGAAGTACATGATTCGTAGGAATACACAAAGATAATGGCACGTCTAAATACAAATACGAAAATTTATATCTATATATGCATAATACACACCAGACGCCTTGACCTCGCTTAAAATCCACTCATGGCCTTTGTCAAGAATTTCCTTTGTCTTGTACCAGTGACCACGGGCCTGAGCACCCTTGAGCTTCCAATCATGGAATCCATATATGTTTGTGAATATGCGGTCTTCATCCTTTAGGCCACCTATATATATATAAAGAGTAAATTATAGTCGTGTATGTGTGCATTACCAATGAATACCTTCTGATACATTCACATAGCAGATTGTGAGTAGATTTGCACAACTCTGCGTAAACACGTGGTTGCGATTTGAACGGAATGTACAAACTCTTATACTTTGGAGTGAATTGACAGGAAGTGAACGTGAAAGTGGGCGTGGGGGTAGAGGGGGGATGTGTGCGGAAGGTGTGCGTGTGCGTGTGCGTGTGCGCATGTATGTGTGTGGGCGTGCGTGGGCGTGCGTGGGTGTGCGTGGGTGTGCGTGTGCATGGGTGCGTGTGCGATGCGTGTGCGATGTGTGTGCGATGCGTGTGCGTGTGCATGGGTGCGTGTGCGTGTCTGTGTGTGATGCGCGTGTGTGCGTGCGTGTGTGGCGTGTGTACGTGCGTGTGCGTGTGTGGCATGTGTGCGTGCGTGTGCGTGTGTAGCGTGTGTGCGTGCGTGTGCGTGTGTGGCGTGTGTGCGTGCGTGTGCGTGTGCGTGCGTGTGCGTGTGCGTGTCTGTATGCGTGTTTGCGTGCGTAGTGTGCGCGTGTCTGTGTGCGTGGGCGTGGGCGTGGGCGTGGGCGTGGGCGCGTGTGCGTGTGCGTGTGCGTGTGCATGTATTCTGATGAGTGTGTTGGTATATGTCAGAGTTGATACACTTATGCATTGGCCTCCATACACCTACCATAGGTTCTCGTAGTATAGAATGCCGATGCGAGTCTATTCAGAACCGGAGTCGCGGCGCCAAGAGAAGAGGACTTTGGTAAGCCTTGACCACCGAGACAAGTTCGACAGCACAGAGTAAAACGGGATGTTCAATGTTAGTAAACACAAATAAGTTTGCATATTGACGTGCATGCAGATAAACAAGGAAATACTAGCATCTCGCAATGCACGAATCGACCTATGAACTCAAATAAACGTACAGTTATGACAACAAGCCGCAAAACGTGCACAGCAATGCAACTTACCTCTCCCGGCAACGGCCAGTGAGATCATGGCGTTAATATATATATATACGCGTATATTACACGGTTGGATAAATGTGTAAGTTTGCACGCACGATAAAGAACCGTATGCGCAAGCGTGAACGTGTGGGAGTGAGTGTGCGTGTGTGTGTTGTTTGTGTGTGTGTGTGTGTGTGTGTGTTTGTGTGTGTGTGTGTCTGTGTGTGTTTGTGCAGTGCATCTGAGGTCTAACAGCACGCCGCGGCCCACCCACACCCACCCACACACACACACACACACACACACACACACACACACACCATGTATGTACACACCCTATCGACTATCCGAGAAATCAGAAACTTCAGATACTTTGGCTATCTGTATATTTAAAATCTCTTTATAGGTCCTTTATTCGCCCATAAACACACACAAACCAAAAAAAAACCTATAAAAAAATTGCAAGGATCCTTTATCACAGAATTCGAAATTCTCAGATAGCCGTGGCTACTTGAATTTTCAAACTGTCTTACCAACTTTTGTTTTCAAAATCTCGGATCACATGGCCATCTAAGATTTTCAGATTTTCAGTAAGCATTTCTATACGGAAAGATACAAATAAACGTCTGAGGATTGCGTGGGACTATTTGTCCGGTACTGTATTTCAGGTCTCACTAGCTATCTGAATATTCTAAAACTTGAGATAGTTTTTCTATCCAAGTTTTTTGTTGCGTACCGTCTCTCAAAAAAAAACATGTGTGGCAAATATAAATCAATTTGTACACAAAAACACACTCAGTTCAACAACATACTGTTACATTCTGCACTTCAACGTTCAAAGCATCTTCGCACGCTTTCTTAGCATCGTACTCACACACATACACAACTAAGTAGATCTGCACGCATCTCTAGTATTATATACTACACGCTATGGAGATCGCGGGTATTGATAAGAAAGTCTGGAGACTATGGCGCATCCGAAAGGTGTGTGTTTTGCATGTTTGCAAGAGTCTTTTTTCAACCCGACGTAATAGACCACAATTATAGAAATATGTATACCCATACATACATGCGAACGACTATGCATGTATGAATATACTTGAACTATCACTAATTGCCATCTCATTCTTCTCAATACGCAAATGCATGGACACAACACACACACACACACACAGAGAGAGAGAGAGAGAGTCAGACACAGACAGACAGAAACAGACAGACAGACAGACAGACAGACAGACACAGACAGA